>JAIMZG010000496.1:0-14619 GCA_020466075.1 Colletotrichum coccodes
GGGGAGGGGACGTGTGTTACTGAAGGCATCTTGTTCATCGCCGCCAATGTCGTTGACCACGACGATGTGAACTTGGCCGTCACCACAGAGTACCGCGAGTAGACCCATGGCTCCATTCTCTCTGTATAGGACTGGGCACCACTTAAGCCTCGTGACTCTACCCCAGTCGAAACAGACGGTTCGAGCAAGGCGTGCTGGACGCTCGAGGGGTCTCGTGATGTCTCCCATATCCTTTTGCCCGCAGAGCTCCCATAGTTGGACGATGCCCTTCTTCTCGTCATAAGCATCCTCGACATGTAAATCCTGGTCGGTGTGCGGGATGACAGCAAGCGCAAGAATCTGCGTCTCTTGTTCCGGCCTGTTGGCCCACTCCATACTGATGACGATCCCGCCCACATCAAACATCCATCCCACAGGCCTCTCCTGCGTCATGTTGTCATCCGTCAAGGGTAGTCCCGACTCAGACAGCACGACACCATCGTAAGGTGCGATCTTGACCTCTTGCTGATCCGGATACGGCCCAAGCACGGAAACCAAGTGTCCGCCAGGGCTTAGCCGATACCCCTTGGCTTCTTCTGCGCTCATCTCCCTCTCACCCTCGCTCGCCCCCTTGGCGTTCTTCAGCCTTTCAAACCACACCTTCGCGGCGCGATCCTGGTCTTCGACGAACCCTGGCTCTAACCAAGGACTCGACACCGGAGGCGCGGGGCCGTCGGGCAGCTTGCTCGGCAGGACCGCATACCCCGCCCACCGGTTCAGCAACCACCCCGCAACGCCGACGGCCTCTTCCTGGGGCCCATAGAAGAAGTCGAGAACCTGGATTCTCTGACCTCGCTTCAGCGCGCCGGTGTAGTGCCTCGTAGGCCTTCCATCAGCGTGGTAGGTCCCGAGGGCTGCCATGTCCGTCGGCCGTTTTTTCAGGCCGGCGGAGCTAGTGTAGGCGGGCAGCTCGTCGTCATCGTCGTCATTGATCTCGCCTGGGCCTCCGATGGCGAGATTGGAAGGGTCCTCGGCTTCAAAGTCGTCGTCGCCGCCGTCGACGTCCATGGGGTCGTCCTCGTCGTCTTCCGGGTCCGGCGGCGGCGCCTCGAAATTTTCGTCATCCGGGTCGTCGTGGATGTCGGGCGGCTCGCCGTCTGAGCCATAATCTATGACGGCGACGCGCCTTGTTTTATTGCGAGGCCGTGTCCTCACCATTGTGATGGGGTTGGCTGTGGAGTGTCCGTGTCTCTAATCGAGGCGAGGTGAGTGAGAGTAAGTTGAAAATTGAATGTGAGACCCAGAATCTCAAAAACCATGCACACTGTGTGAACAGTGCGGAGCCGTTAATCGTAGCGGCGGATGTGGGGTGCAAGGAAAGGCAAAACCGCCTGAAAGCCAAATTGACGACAGCAAGGGTCGTATTAGGACAGTGTAAATTTGGTAATGCGCACCCCCGATGTCTTAACTGCACGTTGACCCTGGCCTGTTTTCACCCACTCCAGATGATCGGGTGTGTCGAGAAGACCAGAGCGAAGCAATGATGCAATGCCATTGCACTTCCTTACGCCCAAATCGATGTTTATGTACAGCCTCATCGCCCTGGCGCAGGTTCAGTGCACAGATAACACCTGCTCGCAAGATCACTCCACCAAGGCACCGTCAAATCGTGTCAAGACTCAGCTTGTCCTCCAGAGAGTCAACGTTAGGCAGACATCTTGGCTCTTTTCGCCTACATTGATTGGTGGTAAGGCAGATCCAATTCTGTAATGCTACCGCTCTGATCCTTCGCTAGAGTCCTACGTTTCCTCCGAACTAATGCTTCGCGTGAGGGGGATGCCGCGATCCAACTCCGCCACCACGGGCCGTTGCGCTATTAGAGTCCTAGACCACCCACGCCTCACCCCGCCCAAGAGCACAGACCTTGGCAGCATTGCATTCTATCGAAAGTGGCCTGGTTGTCCGGGCTAACAGTCAGCCCTTTTGCGGCTGCCTGAGTGATTGGTGTATATGATGAGTTCCGGCCGCACGTTGAACGACGAGATGGAGGCCAAGAGCTGTACCTCCAACGAAGGAAAGATGCCCAGCAGCAGCAGTAGCAGCAGTAGCGGCAGCTCTACAAAGTCTTTATCGTCCTTATACAGGGTGTAGGTGAGCCCGCCGGCATGATATCCCTCGCACAACCTCACTAACACACCCAGTGCCCTGGCTGAGCAAGAAGCCAAGAAAACAGAGTGCAACACTGTCCTTGAGAAGACACTCCCGCCCGTAGCACCGCAAGGCGAACTCATCCTCGTCGTCGGTCCTCTAGAACAAGAAATCCGCGTCTACGCCCTCATCCTCTCCAACGCCTCCCCAGTGTTCGCCTCGATGCTCGAAAGGACTCGATACTGCGAGGGCATCGCCTTGCAAGAAGCCACGTCCTCCAGCCCGGCTCGCATTCCCCTTCCAGACGACGACCCCGCGGCGATGGAAACCATCTGCAGGATCATCCACGGCAAGAACCTCGGCGCGGGGTCGCCGGGCGTGCTCGATGCCTCGCCGAGCGAGGTGCTCGCCGTCGCCATGCTGGCGGACAAGTATGATTGTGCTCCCGCGCTGGCGTTGGCTGCCGAGCATTGGCTAAAACCGGAGGAGATGAACGACATAGCGAGGTGGGGGTACATCTGTCCCAAGAGGCGCGATTTGCTCATGGCGGCGTACTGGTTCAAACACGAAAATGCGTTTGAGGTTGGGTCGAGGAGGTTGCTAGCCGAGGTTTCTGGGAGCTTCCAGCCGTTGGCCGAAGGTCGGGAGGGCCTGGAAGAGAATATCGCCCTGAGAACCGCCCGTGAGTTGATTTTCCCTTCTCCCTCCCCGTACCTACGAACCCTTCCGGACGCGCACTGACACAAACAAAGTCGCCTTGGAAGAGAAACGGAACGAGCTCCGCCTCTCCCTCTACACCTCTCTCATGCAGCCCATCGTCAAATCTCCAATCTGCATCTGCTCCAGACCCAGGCGCCGCTGGTGGCGCCCTCAACCTCCCGCCGAGGTCATCAACTCGGTCCTCCGCGGCATCGATCGCGATGTCATGTCTCGTGGGATGCCGTACATGTCCATCAACGAAGCCATTAGACGGGCCGAAGAGATCCCCAAGAACGTGGTCAAGAACCGCACGGGGCGGTCTGGCTGGCTGTATTCAGAAGAGGAGAACGGCAGGGCCGTTTGGCGACCGTGGCACAAGGGCGTCATGTGGCACCGTGCCGAGGAGTTTCGAGAGAAGGAACTGAAGGCGGGGGTGTGTTTGCGATGTTTGCATCCGCAGATGCGGTGTGAGGAGCCCAAGCATAGCGGGGAGAGGATGCAGGAAGTTTGGGAGTGGCTTCCCCCCGGGGCGAAAACGCGGTTGCGGCATGTCGATGGGGTTGGAATGATGCCTATGTGGTAGAGTTGGTGTCTTTCTTGGTTATAAAGTTGGAAAAAAGTGACGATCATCCGTGGCTTGTATGGAGGCAAAACCATATCTATCTATACCCTTGATGAAGGCCTCGCGATCGGTTTCCGGTCCTCGGACGCGGTGGAGTACAAAACAAACTGAAGCCTGTTGATCAAAGCTTTTAAAGAGATATCATGTTCACAAGTTCAATAGGACGATCTTAGAATGGCTATTTCTCCTACACTGGATAAACCATCAGCACGGACATTCAGATTTGCTTCATACAAGAGGTAAGAAGGGAAAGCTGCAGGCCTACAAAAGCTGATTTAAGAGCCAAGCACCTCTGGCTCCGAAGTCTGATGCCGTCCAACTTCTCGTCTACCGTGCCAAGCAGTTGAAGAGTTCGTGAATAAAGTTGCTGAGCGTGCAAGCTTGTTGCACTGATCCCTTTGTGTCCCGTGTATTACCTTCGAAGGCTACAGCGTCCCGGGCTTGCCCCAGTGTCATGACGTTGCGACCCACGCTCTTTTGGATGTGATCCAACGAGAATATTCACCACATGGGGACAAAAATTAACATGGTGAGCTACACGTAATGATTTCCGTTCGCTGATTGGTTGGTGCCGGCTCTCAAGCATGGCGATAGTAAGGCGAAGACGCAGATCAGACTGGCCGTCTAAGAGACAAACAAATCATGCGGAAGCCGTGTTGTTACTTGCTGCTGCAACCCAGATCTATCTCGACTTATCCGATCGCATGTGCGATCGCCTCCTTGCACGTTTCTTGCCTGAAACCCCCAAGAGAGAACACGGAAGTTAAGGACAGGCAGATCGGAGCCTTCCCGAGCTTCAGGCTGTTTCTTTCAGGCTGGCGTGTGTTCTATCAGTCGCCTTCCGGTCATAATCTGTTGGCAGCCGGTCATGAAGCTCCTCGGGTGAAGGGGTGGACTCCGAACACGAGCTGCCGGAGATATTCTTCACACAACAGCCAACTTGTTCTAGAAAGTAAGCCTGATCCCCTCTCCTGCAAAGCACACGGCTTCTCTGCATGCTTTGTGGCATCATGTCTCACTCAACACTGGCTCGCAACCGTTCAGATAGCCGCCGGGTGGTATTGGAGGGCGATGATGGACATGGTCTCACAACCGGGAATGCCTCAAGATAGAAATAAGCATCGATATGATAGCAGATGCTAAGGACGACAAACGTCGTGGGCCTCATCCCGGCAGAAAGCCCTCACAAACTTCACCTCCGGCATTACCAAAAGCGCAGCTCGTACAAAACCGTGTTTCACATCCAAGGCAGTCGCAGCAGCCCGTATCCCCGCCTCCAAGCCTTCCGTGCCCGCCTGCCCTCTCGTCTCCCCTTCGACCTTCTCTCCAACCTTCGTCTTCACCTCCTCCGCCGCCTTCGCTATAACCCACCCCCTCGCAACCTCACTCATCCAGGTGCTAGGCAATCTCTGCATCCACTCGTCGTCTTTGACGTTCGTTCCAATCTTCGTCGTCCTCCCTCTCGCCCAGGACTCCAGGTCAAACGCACAGAACACAGGATTCCGCCAATACTCTCGCAGAATGCCCTTCACCCGCGCGATGTCGTCCGCATCTTCGAGGTCCATGGTGACAATGGTGCTGGCGCTACCGAAGAGACGTCTCATGACACCAAACTCCCAGGTGCAGGAACTGACTGACACGCTGTCGAATTTGAGACTGAGCCTTTCAAGGGAGGGGGTTTGCTGGAACAATCGGGCGAACCATTCTGCTTCCGCACGGGAGGCGAGGATGTGCTTCGCTCTTTGGACGAGACTCTTGATACCGCGTGGTTCATCTCCCTCGATGTCGATTCTTCTGTCCAGTTCGAGCACGTCGTAGTAGCTGTCGAACCAGTGTCGGACAGTTCTTGTAGGGTTCTCAGGGTTGCCGGCGTTGTAGGTGAGAGAGATGGTTCCCCCGTTCCGAGTCGCTATCGCACGCGCCTCGTGGCAAACCCCGGCGACGCCGGGCGGACGTATGGGTGACATGCTAAGCTTCTTCTTATTCGGTATCGATGGACGGAGAACTCGGGTGGGGATTGCAAGTGACCATACACGATGCCGTATTTCGGGCGGCAGTCGTCGAAACTGTGGGAAGTGTGATGGCATCCCGTGGTGAGCGACCAACCTCTCTATCTCATCGAGCCGCTTTTCCAAGACCCGTTGTGATCGCGCGATCTTTTCCAGGAGGCTAATCGTCTGGTTCTGCAACTCTTCGGTCGTCCTGTCCTTGGCTGGGTCCGTAAACCATACGATCTCTTCTACTGGTGCCATACTTTATGGAATTGAATGATTCGCTAGGCTCGCACGACTTTCCCATGCAAAGATGCCCGGTCGCCGGCTTTTGATCTCTGCCTGGTGACCGATAGGCAATCATAATCAGAAACCGAAAAGGCTCTAGAGCGGGAGACCCGGGGAGCCTCTGCATCACATCAATAACCGGATGCGTTCGGAGCCCTCCGTCTCCGCCTCATGTTTCTTGGCTTTCCTTCCTGATTAGCGCATCGTCTGTTGTTCGCATGGTTTGTCATTCTGCCACAGCATGCACGTCTCGTAACTAAGCATCTTGGTAAGCAGCGACCGTCCGAATGTGCATGCAAGCCGTGCGGGACTCCGATTCATTGGTAAGTTTATTGGTGGTGCTTGCGGCCAAAGCGACAGGCCATCCCTGATTGGATGGAGGCCCAACCTCGGACCCCACGGAAACGCAAATACATGCTGGTTGTTCTACAGCTTGAAGTCGGCATTGTTCTTTTCCCAGCCCCGCGATGTCTCGTCCAGGTCGGCAACTTTGTCGACGAGTCTCAACTTGAGATTGCGGTTCCGCTCCGTGCAGAGCTCGTACGTGGTGCTGAGGTTGAAAAGGAGGGTGTGCGACGAGTAGCCTGTGTTGACCATATCCTCGAAAACGGACCGGGCCTGTATAGTCAGCATACTACAAAGTATGAAATCCCTGTGGCAAATCTTACCTCTGTCAGTTTGCCGGTGTACAAGAGGCAGACTGCCAGATTGACGCCGACCATTTCGTCGGTCAATTCCACCTTCAGCCCTTGCCAGGATTGTAGTGCTGCGTCGTACTCGCCATCGGCCATTTGACAAAGCGCGGTCACGACCGCCTCAGCATGCTTTCTGTCCTCTCCGGAATCCTGGATGCTGCGCCGAGCAGCCTCTGTGTCTCCCAGGTGTAGCCACAGAAGCGCTCGAGAGAGCGCCATTTTGCCATCGCCACGGTCTTTTAACGTGCTCAAATGATGCGCAGCGCCGGCAAGATCGTCCATCTCAATCAGGGCACCGGTAACGTTGATGCCCAGGTCTGTTAGCCGTGCCTTCCAAAGCTCACGCGCCGTGTTGTCGTGTCGACTCGTTGCCTTACTGATCTGCTCTCTCGCTTCCCTCGCCAAATCGTGGTAACTCATGACAGACCTTCGCGGGTCACTGAAGCCGAGTGCCTGCAACCGCACGTTGAGAACCCGCAGTTCCCATGGAACGAGGTGCTCGCCGGTGGTCTCATCGATATAGACACCGGCGTTGAGGTCTTCGAGTGCCCTGACCTCCTGCGCGGCTATCGGCGTCGCATCGATGAGCGTCAGACATGCCAGCCGCGTGTACAACAGGCTGAATATTCTCTGGTAGTCTGAGGGGTCGACACGAGGCTGTTCCGGGCTGCCAGTGGCTGTAAGTTCCTGGACAGCCGCGATTGCAGCCGCTCGAAAGTGGCCCTTAGCCAGTAGATCCTCGAGTGCAGCATCGGCTGGAGGTTGCTTGGACGAGTTCCTGAAGGCAACTGGGATATTTACTGGGTTGATGTTGTGGTAGATTTCTGGGCGCAGGAGAAAGCTAAAGTCTTTGGTGACGGTCGTCTTCACAGGTGGCACCGGCGAATGAGCCACGGCTGGTGAGCGTTGCCTGATACGGGTCTCTGTTGCGCCGTGTCTTTAGTCGCAGCCGCCTTGGGCGACAACGGATCATTCAGAGGTGTGCTGTGAGAGCTTGTCAGTCGAATCGCACTTGAGATAGAAAGAGGGACACACTCGTCGAGATCTAACGGGCCCTTAGTCGAAGATCGGGGACGAACAGCTAGATGACCACTGTTAGCCTTGGCATGCGTTTCAGTTCATGTGTTTGCCCTCTATTCTGGTTTCCGTTCATGAGCCTGAACTTCAGTATCTGGGAGGTCCAGTATTGTGGTAGAAGCATAGGGACAAGGCAGACTGGGGTTTGATGATGAGAGCCAGGCAACGTGGCCTTTGTAACCGACAGGGGAAACCTACGCCTCGTCACTGATATATTTCGTCCATGACCGCGATTCACTGGTGGTTGGCTCATGTTCAATCCAAGATCCAAAGGTTACAAACGTGTTGATGGAGGAATGTGATAATGCACCAGGTCCAGAAGAGTCCAGGTACCGATGTCACTTGGTCTGTGCTGTGAGCATGGGGCCCCGTCGGAGAAACGGCGGCTATTCGATCATTACAAGGAACACCTCTACCCCTCCATATTCCCGCGCTTGCTAGGAGCTTGCCATCTTTGGCAGCTCACGGTCCGGATAGCTCCAAAAAACCTAAAAAAAAACCTGGGCATACGATCACTTCAAAGTCGGCAAATTTGGCATTTCAAAAGACTTCTATTAGCCGGCAATGATATCTAAACCGAAAGGCAGAGCTTTTGATCAACCTCAATATCCGAAGTTTCCATCAGATATTCGTTCTTTAACCCTTGGCGGCACCGGCCTTGATGAGCAAGATGTCTCCATCTTCCACAACGTAGTCCTTGCCCTTGGTCATAACCTTGCCCTTGGCCTTGACTTCGGCTTCACTGCCGATCTCCTTCAGGGTAGTGAAGTTGTAGACGAGAGCCTGGATGAAGGTCTTCTCGAAATCAGTGTGAATGACACCGGCAGCCTGGGGCGCTTGGTGCCGTTGCGGATGGTCCACTGGCGGACTTCGTCGGTACCAGTGGTGAAGAAGCTGCCAAGGTTGAGAACCTTGCGCATCTGCAGGACGATCTTGGGCAAAGCGGACTCGGCACCAACGTTCTTCTGCTCCTCCTTGGACTCGGCCTCAGTCTCGTAGCGCGTAAGACGCTCCTCGAAAGAGACGGAGATGGGGATGATGGGGTCACCCTGGGCGTGCTCCTTGACCCACTCAGCGACCTTGGGAAGGTACTTGTTCTTCTTGCGAATAAAGTCCTTCTCTGACAGGTTGACCAGGTAGACAACGGGCTTCGCAGTGAGGAGGAACAAGGGGTTGATGACCTCGACCTGGAAATTGTCAGAACAAGATCTAGCAAAAAAGTGTGCATGATCAAGGAAGAATATTTGTGTCGTATCAGAACGGGTTTCTTATCTCAGTAGACCTTTGGCCTTCGAAGAGCTGGGTTAAGATTGTCGGACCTTGGGTCCTTTGTCATCATTTGACGGGGGGGTTTGGACATGAACAAAATGAGAAGGCTGCCGTCTTACCTCCTTGGGGCCCCAGGTGCCCTTTCGGACTTCATTGCCGTCCTTCAGGAACTGGAGGATCTTCTCCATGGTGGCCTGCTCCTCCATAGCCTTCTTGTGCTCCAGACCCTTGCCACCAGAGCGGGTCTTCTTCTTCTGGTTCTCGAGGGCCTTCTCGGTGAACTCGATATCCTTCAACCGCAGCTCATCGCTGATGATCTCGAGATCACGGGTGGGGTTGACGTCACCCTCGACGTGGATGATCTCGGCATCGTCGAAGCAACGGACGACTTGGAAGATGGCATCGACGGCGCGAATGTGCGACAAGAAGGCGTTACCGAGACCGGCACCTGTGGAGGCACCTCGTGTCAAGCCAGCAATGTCGTAGACCGTCAGGTTGGCAGGGACGCGCGACTTGGGGTTGTACTTTTCGCAAAGCCAATCATAGCGATCGTCGGGGACGATGACACGCGCCTCCTCGGGGTCGATGGTGGCGTAGGGGAAGTTGGCAGGGTTTCCCAGGTTACACTTGGTAATGGCCTGGAAGAGGGTGGACTTTCCAACGTTTGCAAGGCCAACCTGAAGAGGGGGTCAGCCTGATCCCGCACAGGTTCTAAGGCGTAGCACCCACAATTCCACTCTTCAGGTTGTTACCGGGCCTGCCCAGGAGAATCTTCTCTTCGACGACTTGCTTCTTGGGAGGCATTGTGCGTCTTGATTTGGCGTACTGACGGGTGGTGGTGTAAAGTACGGTGCACTTGAGCACAGAAGCTTGGCGAAAGGCAGAGCTAGCTGCGCGGGGGAGGAAAGAGGGGGATTGAGAAGCGAAGGAAGGGAGTAGGATGAAGGACGTCGTTTTGGCGACTCTGGCTGTGCGACCAGCCCTCAATCACGCGGATTGCCCGAGAGTGGGAGAGTAGAGCGGTAGAGAGAAGAGAGAGGAAGGAAGGAGGAAGAAATCACGAGGATTGTTGATCGAGAAGAAAAAGCTTTTGCGCCGGGCGGTTGTGTGGCCTTGGTAGATGAAATTTAACGGGCCCCACCAAAAGGAACGGAGCGGGGGTACCTCGAGGGTTCGGCGCGACGGCGGAACGAAAGACCGGGAACCAGAGAGAGACACTAAGCTCAGCTGGGTTGAGTGGAAGCAGGGCAGGAACGAGGAACGAGGAACCAGAGCTGGGAGCTCGAGCAAAGCGTGGGGCTGGGATTTCATGCACCTCTGACCTCATTCCTACCATTTCATTGGATCGCATTTGACCCAGCCCGCTTGCGGTGAAGAGTACTTAGCTGTCCCGCACAGCATCACCTAACTTATATGGCTGATATCCGCTCCTCAAAGTACCTTCATGCCCGACCAGTTACAGCAGCCTTTTACCTTTCGCTGACGCCCGCATACTGCGCCGAGCACTGCTCGAGCCAAGCCCAAGGTATTGGTTACGAGACGAGAGCCTTGAAGTTCTTTGCCGGCTGCATTGCGTTTGCTTCCTTCTTATCGGTTCCTTCTGTGTGTGTGTGTGTATGTGCCGAAGCCAGTCGGCTGTTTTAAGTGTCTTTGATCGCTGAAACATCCCATTTATCTTTGTCCTAGAGCTTCCCAGGTCCCCCCAAACATACTTATTCTACCATACCTGTACCTAACCAGCTCCGTTCCTACATCGTCTCATCTTCTTCAAGCCCCTCATACCTGGAGAACGACCTGCGCTGCTTGACGACGTAATACGCCACAGGTGTATCCGCCTAGAAACCCCTCACCAGCCGATCAAAATGCCTCCGCGATCAAGCAATCCCAGACAATCCGTTGCTTCGCATAGATCGACATTATCGTTGTCAAAGACCGAAGTCACGATCCACGTCTATGATTTGCTTCCTGTAAGTTGCTGGACCCACCGGCTGCTTGGTATCGTCACCGCCTGCTAACCGAGTTCCCGCAGCCAGGACGGTTATCCTCCGTTCTCTGGACGGTCGGCGCTTCGCTCCTTCACTCGGGCGTCGTGATCAATGGCAGGGAGTATGCGTACGGCGGACACGAACGACGCGGCGTGACAGGAGTTTACTGGACAAAGCCCAAGACCGAGCCGCCCGGCGGCACCTTCAAGTCGGAAATCCTTCACGGGTTCACCTTCGCGACCCAGGCCGAAATCGATTCGATACTGGAGGAAGCGTCGAAAGATTTTCTCGGAACGTCCTACAACCTTTTGACCAAGAATTGCAATCACTTCACCTCGTACCTATGCAAGAAGCTTACCGGTCGTCCCGGGCCCGGTTGGCTGAACCGTGCGGCAAGCATCGGCGTCGCATTACCTTGCGTCGTCCCTCGAGACTGGATCGACCCGCCCGAATACGAGACCGCCGACGGCGCACTCCTGGAGGACGACGACGACCATACCCACGAAGGCTCCAGGATGCTGAAGCAATCGCCGCCACGATTCCTCACCGAGAACTCGAAAGATCAGGCCGAGGACGCCGATTGGGATAGCGAAGAGGAACGACGCCGCGGTGGCAATGGCAAGGGCAAGAAGGCCGTGAGGGACACTGCAGGTCGCGATCTGCCAGCTGCGGAGAGGGCCCCGGATTGGAAGTGAAGGCCGGGAATGACGGAATGAGCGATGCGGCATATTTGGCGTTACAGGCGTGGCGCTGTTTTGGTTTGGACGGCGTATAGCACTTGATACCAGACGGGTTGGACATCTGCATCTCGACGTGAACATCAGAATGCAAGAAAAAATGCTCTTGTGATATATGGTACAGTTGTACACGTATTGTACATGTGCTTGTTTGCTTCCTCCACAATTCCCAGCCGTCGTGTGCCGGTTCTTTAAACACGTCTCGGGTTCTTGCTCTTCGTTCCGCCAAACTTCAATCTCGTCGAGTCGGCCACCCGAATGACCTTGCTTCTCCAGAGCTTGCCCTCGGGGGCCATGAGCACCTTGACTGCTGCATCACGTCCGACACCGAACCCTCTCAGCACAACCTCAAGCTTGTTGATCTTCTTGTGCCATCCCGCGTAGTTCAATCTCTCGAGGACGTAGGCCGTCAATTGATATGCCGCATCGTATCCCTTTCTCTTAGACTTCTTGAAGCCAATGTTGCCGGTCGACAGGGAAATGATGGCGCCGCGATCGGGTTTCGTAACCGTCACGTGTGTGTTGTGCTTGTGGGAGTAGATATGCATGTGATACGGCTCCATGAGGTCTTCTTGTTCGGGGACGAGCTCTTCGAGTCCTGAGCCAGTGGCGCCGAGGGTGTTCGACTTCTTGCCGGAGGTCGGTTCAGGGTGTCGAGCAGAAGACTCTGGGTCTGGCTCGGGGAATTCGGGGCTGAAGAAGCCGTCGTCGACGTTTGCGATCGCGAGCCGTACATGGCGGCAAGGAGCTCCTGGCCTCCTTTCTTCGCTTCATCGGCGCGCTGTGCTGGTGTCTGCGAGAAGGACCGGAGGAGGGCGGGGGAGCATCGCGCTACCGGTGATGGGCGAGCGGCATTCTGAAAGAGGGATCTCGCCAAGAGGCGAGTCGTAGGTGCTGAGCTCATCGCTGGATTCGTAGGCTTCCTGTCGCAACGAAGGCCCTAACGTGACGATGGCCTCGTGAAGTTTTCAGAAATTTGGAAGCACTCGTTGAAAGTCTGGAGACACTGACGCTATCTGATTGGCCCCAACGGCTGTAGGGGGACCCGGGTCGTCTTCGGTTGAACAGGGGCCCAGATTTTTCCGCGCTCCGCCTGCAACCGAAATCGCAGAGCTTCCAAGTCTGGACCCCGTGCCGTCGCGAGCCAAAATTTCTCTGCACCTTTGCTCGCCTCCGAATCGTCATCCGCATATCTCTTCCACCCCTCCCTTTTCCCTTTTTTTTTCTCTTTGCTTATCGTCGGGAGGCGGTCGGCTTGGAACTCACACATCATGAACTCTCTAGTGCAATCAGCGAGGAGCAATCCTCAGAACGCTCTCGTCAGAGCTTCCGCGCGAGCAGTGCAATACCACAGCAGAACACTTGCGCACCGCCGGTTACTTTCCACAGAGCTCGGTGGCAATGCTGCACTGGCCTCTTCACGACAACCATCTGCATTCCGACTTACCCCTTTGCGATCACAGTTCCTCCCCGAAGATGTCCGCTTCATCTCAAGCTCGATGCAGTCGCGCTCAATCCACCTGACGGCCCGACAGCTCCAGCAACAGCAGACCGACAAGCCCAAGACGCCCGAAGACGGCGCAAAGCCCACCGAGGAGGCAAAGGCCAAGGACGCCGAGTCAGAAGCCAAGGAAGAGTCTTCCGAGAAGAAGGAGGGCGAGGAGAAGACCGAGGGGAAGGAAGAAGGCCAGGAGGGTGAGCAAAAGCAAAAGAAGGAGGATTTGCCGCCCCCTCCGCCCCACGGCGACAAGACGCCTTGGGAAGTCTTCAGAGAGACGCTGCAGACTGAGTTTGGCAAGTCCAAGGAGTGGAACGAGTCGACAAAGGCCCTCTCGGGTGAGATCCAGGATTTCGCCGAGAGCGAAAGGGTTCGCAAGGCGCGCGAGGCCTACGAGAAGTCTTCTGGTGCCATTTCGTCCGCCGCGACTACCGCCGTGAAGACCACCGCTGGAGCCATTGGCAAGGGTGCCGCCTGGACCTGGGATACCACCGCAATGAAGGGCGTCCGCAAGGTCGCCAACGTTACGGGCGACGTCCTCGACAAGGCAACGAAGCCCATCCGTGAGACCGAGGCATACAAGAATGTCAAGGACGTCATCGATGATGGCAGCAGCTCCCGCTACGGTGGTTGGGTTGAGAAGGAGGAGCGTAGGAAGAAGCGCGAGGCTGAGGCGATCAAGTCTGGCAAGCCCGAGGTCTTCGAGGAGGATCCTGAGTAAGTTGGCCAACACTGTTGTTTGTAACATGTAACTGATCGGATCAAAGCGCCGGTACCAACGTTACGCTTCACAAGGACGCCGCCTGGAAGGAGGCGTGGAGGGACTTCAAGGACTCCAACAAGTTCGCCCAAGGCTTCTTCAGCGCCGGCAAGGTGTACCGCGAATCCGACAATCCCCTCATCGAGACGGCGCGGCTTGTCACGGACAAGATTGGAGGCTGGTTCGCCGAAAACGAGACCGCACAGGTCATCAAGAAGTTCCGTACGATGGACCCCAACTTCCAGACGGAGCCCTTCCTGAAGGAGCTCCGCGAGTACATCTTGCCCGAGGTCCTCGACGCCTACGTCAAGGGCGACATCGAGACGCTCAAGCTCTGGTTGTCCGAGGCCCAGTACTCCGTGTACGAGGCCCTGACGAAGCAGTACCTCCAGGCCGGCCTCAAGTCCGACGGCAAGATCCTCGACATCCGCCACGTCGACATTGTCCGCGCGCGCATGCTTGACCCTGGTGAAATCCCCGTCTTCGTCATTACCTGCAGGACGCAGGAGGTTCACGTCTACCGCAACGCCAAGTCCGGCGAGCTCGCGGCCGGTATGGAGGACAAGGTGCAGCTGGTGACATACGCCATCGGCATCACCCGTGTGCCCGAGGATGTCAGCAACCCCGAGACGAGAGGATGGCGTCTCATTGAGATGCAGAAGAGCGGAAAGGACTACTACTAAACCACCACTTATAACCACTGACAAAACCCCCCGACTTTGGGGATTTGCTTTTCTCGTGAACGCGAGCGCGAGGCAGTTCTGAGGATGTTTGAATTACGAAGAAAGGAACCCACCTCCCCTCGCAAACTTTTGATCCGACCAAAAAGTGTTTTAACTACTTGTACAAAATAGAACGGGGAGCATATGGG
>JAIMZG010000500.1:0-27107 GCA_020466075.1 Colletotrichum coccodes
AAGCAAACTTCACCGTCCGGACCTCCCCTCTCCCGAGACCACCCAACACTCCGCTCGCCATGGCCTCCGTCGCCGATCAAACGCCGGCCTCCGCCGGCGTGCAAGAGAAGACCGCCGCTCCCTCATCGGGCCCTCTCAAGACGCCCATCGCCTCGCCGTCCCCGGCGTCCTCCACACCGGCCGCCCCGGCCCTGACCCCTGACCAGCAGTCCAAGTACGACGGCCTCCTCGCTCAGGCCCGCTCCTGGACCGAGGCCAAGTGCGCCGCCGCCCACGCCGACAAGTCGGGCCCCCTCACCGACACCGAGCGTCAGTGGCTCACGCGCGAGTGCCTGCTCCGCTACCTCCGCGCGACGAAATGGAATCCCAAGGACGCCGAGAAGCGGGTGCTCGAGACGCTCGCGTGGCGCCGCGAGTACGGCGTAGAGGCCCTCACGCCGGAGCATATCTCCCCCGAGAACGAGACGGGCAAGCAGATCATCCTCGGCTTCGACAAGGAGCGCCGGCCGTGCCACTACCTCAACCCGGGCCGCCAGAACACGGAGCCGAGCCCGCGCCAGGTCCGGCATCTCGTCTTCATGCTCGAGCGCGTCATCGAGCTCATGCCCGCCGGCCAGGAGAAGGTTGCCCTGCTCATCAACTTCGAGACTTCAAAGAGTCGCTCCAACACGGCGCCGGGCATCGGCTTGGCCCGCGAGGTGCTGAACATCCTCCAGACGCACTACCCGGAGCGTCTGGGCAGGGCCCTCATCATCAACGGTACGTTAGCTTTTCGTGCGTTGCCGTCTGAAACGTGCTGACAGGTGAACAAAAGTCCCCTGGGTGGTCAAGGGCTTCTTCAGGCTCATCACTCCCTTCATTGACCCCATGACCCGGGACAAGCTCAAGTTCAACGAGGACATGCGCCAGTACGTGTCCGAGGAGCAGTTGTGGACCGAGTTCAGCGACGGCAAGCTCCAATTCGAGTACGACCACGACGTCTACTGGCCCGCCCTCAACGGCATGTGCAAGGAGAGGCGCGATGCCCGGACGGCGCGCTGGGTCGCCGGCGGAAAGCAGATCGGCGAGCTCGAGGACTACCTTGGCGGTGCCCTCGCGAAGGGCGTCGGCGTCGAGGCGCCTGCCGAGGCGAAGCCCGCTGCGGAATGATGTCTTGACCAACCGTAGGGGAGGCCACCTTGCAGTTTGTGCAAGACAGTAAGCATTTTTAGACGGGACACCGGGCGCTCAGAGACTCGGGTTAATGGGAAGAGGACAAGGGATAAAAAGATAGACTCTTGCCCTCGAGCTACACTGCGATATTGGTGCAACTACAATTTATTCATCTGGAACTTATAATTAGAATACACTTCATCGTTGGGGCCATTACGATTTCGCCGAACCAAGTCAATGCTGTTCTCGTTGTCAAGGGCTTGACGAAGTCGAATGATAGAAGGCCACCATGGACGGAGGCATGTCCCGAGCTCTTATCGTTATCGCCGATAAGGCTGAACCAGTCGCGCCCAGAAACCCGCCATTTCGCACCTCGACCGCCAGAACCACGCTGACTGCACCTACGACAGCTCTCCTCCCCCCAAACCCCTACAGCCTTTCCGACGTCCCATTTTCCCGCGCCAGCGTACACAGCTAGCTGTGCCCAGTCCGGACGGTCATCAACCAGATGAGCCGCGACTAGCCACAACCTGACCCGGTCCTTCAACATACGACGCACGCAATGGCGAACCTCCCGACAACGAAGAGCATCCCCGGCAAGGAGACGCCCGGGCTGCGCTACCCCTCCAACGGCAAGACCATCTACCACAGGCCCCTAAACCGCACCAAGACGGCCGAGCTCAGTCAGTCCAGCTTCGCCTACCTCTTCAGTGAGATGGTCTCGTATGCCCAGCGCAACGTCAAGGACATTTCCGAGCTGGAGCAGCGGTACGTCCTCTCCTTGTCCCTCCGTATCCCAACCTCGCGTCCTCCTGCCCACATCTGGGCCTGCCAGTCACGGGAACCCTCCAACTAACCTGCCGCTCTCCAGTCTGAACGTCCAAGGCCACTCAATAGGCCTCAAACTCCTCGACCTCCTCCTCTTCCGCGAACCGCCCCGCACGCAGGTCCGCCCCATGACAATCATCGCTCTCCTCCACTTCATCAAGCAGTCCTGCTGGCAGCACCTCTTCGGCCGGCAGGCCGACCGCCTCGAGAAGTCGGCCGACCCCGCCAAGCCCGACGAGTACATGATCATCGACAACGAGCCCCTCGTCAACGCCTACATCAGCGTGCCCCGTGAGATGTCCCAGCTGAATTGCGCGGCCTACGTCGCCGGCATCGTCGAGGGCGTCTGTGATGGCGCGGGGTTCCCCGCGAGGGTGAGCGCGCACAACATCGCCGCCAAGGACGAGCACGAGATGTGGCCTGGCAAGACGGTGTTTTTGGTCAAGTTCCGGCCTGAGGTATTGGAGAGGGAGGGTTATTTGGGGAAGAGCTGAGCGGGGGGGGGGGGAGGCGGCATAACTAGATGAGTGATTGATGGATGGCGTTTAAAGAAAAGGGGGCATGGGCGGCGTTTGGGCGACGGGAGAATTTGACTTCATGATGCCTTGTTTGGCGTGGCTCGCGTGTCATTTGAGCGGGCATTTACAGAGAATTGATGATGGCCGCGAAGCCGACTCGGAGTGGCGTTGTCCTATATATCGATTTTGGGTTATGCCGCATTGTGCTCTTATTCTCGATAGAGCTCGTTGAGCGCTGCCGGTAGAGGAGGCTGAACTGTCTCTTCCGCAACGAACCTTCAATCCTGTCCATTGTTCATTCCCATCCAGACCTGGTTCCGCTGGTCCTCAAATCAATACCCGGGTATCACATAACGCCAGTAACCGTTTCCCAACCGTACCACCAAAACCTTCCCCGCTCCTCTACCGCGGCAACCTCTTCCCGCCAGCGCCAGGACCAGCGCTCCCGGCCCCCTTGTCCCGCGCCCATCCCCCGGGCGGCGGCGGCCCGCGGTTCATCAGGCCCGCGAGCCCCAGGTCCTTCCACGCCGCCTCGCGCTGCCGCTGGGTCGCCTTGGTGATGCCGAATGCCGCGTGCTGGTCCGGCACGACGTCGTCCTCGTCCTCCGGGTTGATGGGCTGGTGCTGCGGCGGTACGTACACCTCGTCGTCTGGCAGCCTCTCCTTGCAGAAGTCCTCAAACAAGTCGGCGTCGCGGGCGCGGTGCATGTGCACGTAGGTGTGGCTCGCGTCCTTGTTCTGTTTAAAGGGGGCATAGGTGTTAGTGGGAAAGAGGTTGGAGTGAGACTGTGATTTCTGTGGAAGGAGATTGACGTACCAGACCCATGATTGCTTACTCGATGCTCCTTTTGTTGTGTCTCTATAGGAGATTCGCGATGATGTGCGGTTTTGCGACCTCGGGATTCGTAGGACCTAAGGCCGAATTGTAGCGTTCGTGTTGATGTTGACTAAGAATACCCAGGTCCCAACTCCAACTTTAAATCCCCACTGCTTCGCAGATACTTGGTATGCTTCGAGCAGGGGCCACCCTGCGCCCATCGTACGCATCTCCCCGATGGATGGATCCACTTCTCTCTTCACTCTCACCGACGACTCCTAGATTCACCATCCGTCCGCATCTTCCTTCCGACCAAAGCCTATGCCATCACGCCACGGAAGCTGCGGCTGGCTGTCATCGTAAGACTGCAGGCTGATTTTTTTGCGGCTTGTCGCCATGACATACTGTCCTCTCTTCATGTCTCTAAACTACATCAATGGCCCTAGTCATTAGGCCGACATGTCTGGAATGGGCGGCCATAGCAATTTGCACAGAATCTGGCAACCGCCACATAAATTCTGGTTGTTGGGCCGCGCAAAGCCATCACGTGTGCGCGCATCATGGTGTGGATAAAGGACAGGCACAGATGACATTGCGATTTTGAATCAAAAGTGATTTTTGTTTGCAACAGTGAACTAATTCTATTCTTATAGCGTATTACGAGTTATCAGGTTTTGGAGACCTCTCCTCAGCCTGCAGTCGTGCATTAAGGTATTCACCAGTGCAGCTACCCTCCCTTCAGAGCCAAAAGCCGGGGTACTCATTGGTAGGCTCCTCGTCATCATCAGGTCCCTCCTCTTCGTCAATATCCTCGTCACCAGGACCCACGCCGCCAACATCCTCGTCGTCGGGGTTCTCATCGTCGGGGTTCTCATCGTCGGGGTTCTCGTCTTGGGGGTCCTGGTCTTGAGGGTCCTCGTCAGTGGCGTCCTCATTGTTGGGGTTCTCGTCATCGAGATCTTCGTTATCAGAGTCATCATCGTCGGAGTCCTCGCCGTCAGTGTTCTCGTCGTCAGGATCCTCAATGTCGGGACCGTCGTCAGTCTCTTCGTCGCCAGAACCGTCATCTTCAGAGTCATCGTCTTCATTATTCTCATCTTCAATGTCATCGCCGCCAGTGTTTTCGTCATCTGGGTTCTCATCGACCTGCCTTGGTCGGTGTTGCTCGAGATCCTAGTAGACAACCCCGACCATGACCTCGAAAGTCTCTTCGTCATTCCTCCAGGCACCGTTCTTGCCATTGACTACGCACGTCGTTTGCAGGGGGTTCATCATTCGGGCGGCTGCCAAAGAGCCTTGGACCTCGACCGTATCCTTCAAGGCGCAGACAGACGTAACACATGACCCGATCCGTATGACGTTGCACTGGCCCTTCTCTCCGAATTTTGACGCTCCCAAGTCGTTCCATTTGCTGAAGGCGCTTTGGCAGTCAAGTGGGTTCGGGCCAGAATTCAAGCCAGGGTGTGAACCGGGAGCCTAAACGTTTGTCAGTTCTCTTCTGCTTCGGCAGGGTCGTCGTTGATAGGCAGCTCAGAGAGTCATAAACAAAATGTTCAAAGTTGGAGATTGTGACGTGCTGTTTGAAAAGTTGTCACGGCGATAGCAAGAACAGGTGACGAGAGTGTAAGAGTGGGGAGAGAGCAAACTCACGGCAAAGCATCCCCACTTGGTGCCGACGCCCGGAATCATCTTGGAGGTCATGGATGCTGCATCGTCGACCCCGAGGTACTTTTGTACTTCAGAGTATGAGGCCATGTGAAGAGTGGTCTGGATATTTTTGTGGTAAGGCTGTCGAGGCTTGACGCCGATGGGATTGGCGGCGGTGAGAACTGCCAGCGACAGGGTGGCGAGAGGGAGAGAAGGGGAAATCATCTTGATGGGCACTGGAGTTGCTTGCTGGTGTACTTTTGGGTCGAGGACTTGTTGCTGGTAAAAAGAAATACAGCGAGAATATTTGGTGGTTCCAAAAAGAGAGGGTGAAATGTGATGTAGTTGGGAGATGGAGAATGGAAGACGGGAGAGGTTGGGCGTCTGGAGAGGGGTTTATATGGGATAAGCAGGTTGGCGGCAAGGGGACAGATCACTCGGCCTCCCCTCCAGGAGAGAAAGAAGTCACTGGCCGGCGAATATGACATGGAAAGTGACCAACACCTCGTTCGTGGAAGGTGGGTGGAAGCGAATCGTGGAGGCTGTCCACTTGTTGGGCAGGACCCATCTCGGGAAGCCGTAGAACGGTCCTCGAACTTCTCGCTCCTGCCTTTACACTTTCCAATGTCACTTATTGTGCCACTCAAGGCAGTCTATTTAGTATCCAGGGTAGTAGCGGCCAGTGCATTCATTGAACAACGGAAGCCGCGGGCCATGCTCTTAAGCAGTGCTCCTGACGATTCTTGCAGGTGCGACATGATATCGAATCAACGAGAAGAGGTGGGCACGTGAGGGTTGACGACGGCGAGATGCAAGAGCACAAGGTTTGGCTATTGTGATCGGATCGACGCGGTATGACTGCGAGTGCACCGATCCAGCGCGCCTCCTTGCAAGACTGTAACGGAAATCGATCTTCGGTGTCCTCCTGCACTCAGTGACCTGATCATGAGATCTTGGGACTCATAGGCGACGTGTAACCGCACCTCCCCCGGGCAACCTGAAGAGGCTTGAAGCGATCCCATGTGTTTCCGCTGTTCATACAGTAGGATTCACAGAAGGTTCCCTCCGTGTCCATCGTTACTCCTCAATGTCTCGGCTGCCAGGAAGCAGTCGCCTTTCCGAACGCCGACGGGCTCAACCGTCCGCTCGAGTCCCATACTGAGTCGTCGATGGGGGAATAGAATACGCATCAGACCTTGTACTAATCGAAACGTTACATGTGCTACTGTAATTACTTACGTTTGCTTCCGCTGGGCCAGAATGTGTGTTCTGATCAAAAGTCTGGTGTGTAGGGACAGACGGTTGCACGGCGACACAATCAGAACAGATTCACCACTTGCTACAATGAAAGAAGGAGAACCGCCCACGCTTTGAGGTTCGAGAGGTTATACGTAGCTGGTGAGAGCCTCAATACCCCCTCTTCTCGCGAAAATATCCTTCACGGGCACTCGGTTCGAGTGACCCTGGCTTTCTGCTTCGTTCAGGGGAACCTATAGAGATATTTTCCAAGGTTTTGGTGAGACACCACCTCTCAGGGCTCATTCCTCCTTAGATTCTGGGTCAGATGCGCCCATTTACCATGGAGGCTATTCAAAATTCACCTGGCTGCTATTCAGTTTTGTACGTTCAGTAGCTTTCAAAATGGACAAAAGGCTTAGATCAGAACAGACGCTATAGAATTTGGGTAGGAGCTTCTGTGCCTGATCTCAGGAAATGTAGAACATATTAACAACGTATGTTCCTCTAGATTTAGAGATGAAAAGAAATCCCGAAGTCTGTTTGATGTTATTAAAGATTAGCATTCCTATAGCCGCGTGGAAAGCGAATTTTTTTGATTGGAGACATATGATATCGAGGAATGTTGCCATATTTCCCAGTAGCAAAAATCATATTCCCCTTTTTTTTTTGACAAAGAGGTACTGTTCTGGGTGAACTTGTCGTGGGAAGAAAGTCATCCAGCTCTTCCTGTATGATCCTCGTCAGGGAACTTGGATAACCCCATATCTCGAGACTGACACAGTAGGGCATTGACGGGCATCACTTCCCCCAGATAATCAATGAGTTACTATCTTCTTCCTTGCTGAAGGCGTGGAGTAAAAAACCCAGCCCTTGGAAGAAATGGAGAACAATGACAAAGGCGAAGGTCCGGAGCCGACCTCCCCTGAAGGGAACTGTATCAGACTCCAAACATACCAGCCTTGAACCATCCCTCTTCACGATTGCTTTTCTTACCCAGCGGTGGTTCCACGCCATCGGGAATTGCTTCTTCAAGACCCATCCCCCCCGGCCTTGGACGACTTACGCGCTGAAGACGGCACTCGCAGGTATCGTCATATACGCACAGTCAAGCCTTGCGTGGTCAATCCAGCTGCCATAATGCCCAAAAAAATTAAAAATTCAGCGGGCGGGGATAACTGGTCGCAGTCGGGTTAAGAGGAGGCAGCAAAACGATTGACGGTTTTTTCAGCGACAAGACCCCGAAGATACGGGATACATACCCATCTGCTGATGCTGGAGCAGCGGGCAAGTATTAGATACGGACTGAGTTTTCTTGCCATTCTCGTACTTGGGTCGCCTGCCCGCGAAATTTGGTCGAATTTTGTGACCCAATGTTGTCTTCTTCGGGTTCTATCCCCTACCCAGAATTTGTTAGCACCCAAAACCACAACATGGAAGAGCAGACAGATGATCCCACCCTTCTATTATCCTTTACGGGTTGGTGCTAGATATGAATGCAGGGCCCGTCGTCTCGACGAAACCAATCTCGAAGTGGTGTAGAGAGGTGCCACGGGGTCTTTCCTTCACCTTGGGAGGTGCGGCCTAATTGGCTCGATCCTAGCCCTTCAGTACCGCTTCACTCTGTTCCAGCAAGGTATTTTTAGACGCAGCTGTGGCTTCTGTGTGAGAAGTGAAGCCACCAACGTTGGGGAGAGGTCTAACATCAAGCTCTACCTCAGATCCTCAGGCCAGAAGAAGAATACCCGTTGTGGATGTGACCGAGCCAAACCGACCCTGGAGCCTCCAAGTGAGTATTCGGCGTGCAACGTCACCCTCTAAATCCTTCCAACTGCACGGTTCTAGACCACCAGAGGGTTTCGAGTTCATGCTCAAGGTTTTGTCTCCGCTTTTTGAGAATAACCATAGATGTTGTGTATGTTTGATTCTCGATTGCTGATAATTTATTGACTTATGATCAAATGTAAACGCCAAGAACTTGAATAAAGCTTTTCTGAAAGTTGGGGTTTCTCTTGACAAGCGTGTTTATGTTCTTCTTCCCTCTTGGGCTCCATGGAAGTGGGTGCGTGAGGGTCATTGAATGGCAGGTCCTTGGAGGGCATGATGATGACAGACATTTCTTCGGTGGTTCCCTTCCATCGTTTACAATGTTGCTTCCTATGGCGTGCCTATTGTGACATGGGATCGGTTCAGTCAGACCGTTTCGCATGCGAACACGCGTGTGATGTCCTTTGTAAACATCCTTATACTATTAACGCCGAACACTTAATCAAGGTACTAAAAGATGACGAATGACCTTGCTTGATTCGCTCAACGATCCGGCCCATGCCATAAAGAAAGTTGCTTTACCTAGGGAAGCATCTCCATCATCTTTTTGTCTTCTTCAGCAAGCCTCCGATTCTCCTTCCTAACCTGAAGCGCCGCCCCAAGCCCACAAGCAACAACGATGACGGCAACAGCGACAATGGCAGCGATGACTCGAGGCCCCATGACTCCGTAATCCGCTTGGTGCTGATATCGTTCGAGGTCTCGGTGTCGATGCTCTGCTCGGTGTTTCTGGCGGCCTCGGTCTTGGCGGTCTGCTTCGTGCTGCTTGCGACGGTCTCAATTATACTCAGTGTCCTTGGTGCCCTTGATTTTCTTGGTGCCTTTATTGTCTCTAGGGCCGTCTGTGTATTCCAAGTGCGTTCACTCAGCCGATGATAGGTTCTCCCTCTCTTGTCAACGACGCACCCCACTCATATATACACCCTCGCAAACAAAAGTAGCCCTCGTCCCCAACAAGCACTCAGGCACGAGACAACCTCACAAAGGAAAACTCGCCCTTTATTCCTTCTCTTCTATTCTCTTCCATCGAACCCCGGAGTCTTCACACAAGCAACCTGTTTTCCGTTCTGCATCAAGCTGCCGTCCTTCCACAGCAGACGCGAGGCGGGGACCTGTTCTGGCCTGTGTCTACCTTGTTCATCCAGTCACCTTTTCCACCCTCGGGTTTCTTCACACACTGGCGGTTTGGTATCCCGCCTGTCTGTTGACCTCAATCAAACAAGGCTGGTACCCACACGCCTTCCCTCTTTGCCATCCGCCCAACTGGCATACAAAGCCATTGTTTGTCTCTCCTACGCTCGTACCTTCCTCCGGTCGAAGGCGGATGCCGTCCTATTTACCTCACTTCTCGTTGCACACCTGAGAGGGAGAGGTCAAAGGTAAATATCGCGTCGCAGAAGTCCCTACCGTTCAGGAAGAAAACCACGTTTCTTCAACCTCCTTTTTCTCAGAAACGACAATACCATCCAAGATCTTCGGACTGAAGGTGGACGCCGATCTTTTCACCCTGTTTCTTACCAGATATCGAGGATCAAAGGTATATGCTACGTCACAGAAGCCCACCCGTTCAAGAAGACACTCTTTTTCTGGCTGTTCTCACAAAAAAGCAACAAACACACTCCCACAACACGACTCTCCTCACTCACGATACCACGCGACGATCTGATAATTCGTAACCCAACTCACTCCATCTCATTCACACAACATCCATCAGCCATTACCGCCGGCGATGGCCTCCCATTCACCAAATATGGCCACCGCCCCGAGATTCACCTACTTTCCCGTCCTCTCCGCCTCAACCCTAACCCCAATGCCGACCCTCACCATTCTCACTCACACAGCAATCCCTGAATCTACCGGATCAACTCTCCGCACAACCACTCGTCTGCTCCTCCTCTCATCAGCACCGACTACCATCACCGGCTTCAACCCCCGAGCGGTCTCCTACACCACAATCTACATCACCCCAGCCCCCTCCTCTTCCATAGTCACGGATGAGCCCAAGCTCCGAGAGCCCGTGTATGGGGACCTCACCTGGTCCTACATCGTTCTCCTCTGCGTCCCCTTTATCTTTCTCGCCTTCGCTCTGTATACGAACTACCGCGACCGCCGCCGCCGCGTCGCCGACCAGGACATTGAGATGCAATCCTACAAGAAGTACTGGTTCCCGTGGCGCGAACTCGACCCGGGCGAGGTGTCCAATGAGGTGAGTCGATCGTCTGCCCGAATCGCTGCGGCTGCCCCTCCTTCCCTCGACGCCAGAGGTGACGCCGCCCCCGGGCTGGTCATATACCCTGGCCGCCGCCCTCATCAGAAGGAACCCGGGCACGCGTGGCATCCGCACGACGGGGAGCCCATGCCTCCCATAACCCTCTACAAAACCCCCCTCCTGGGGCCGTCGACATTCGTGGTGGGAAGTCGTGGCTTACCCATCCCCTCGAACCCCTCTGATCGCTGAACGTCCAAGACAAGCAACAGCCGCTGACTACTACGCCTACCAGATCTACCGTCGAACTGGATCCCGCCGCAACGCGGGCCCAGAGGAGTCCACCGAGGACCTCAACGCCGAAGAGGCAGACAACGACTCTCTCGCTGCGACGACCGGCCGCGCCTCACCGGACAACGAGCTCGAGAACAACATCAACCGCACCAGCAACAAAATTTCGAGCCCAAATCCGTGGGCTACCCACATCCCCTCCTACTACGGCAACTTTCCTTCCCCCGTATCCCCCGTCTCTACGTCTTCTCCCACTCAAGGCAATGGCTCCGACTCCAAAGACGAGGGCAAGGCCCAACCCCAAGCCCAGAAGCAGCCGAGGACGCAAACCCCGATCCGACGCCAGAGTGACCGGCGTCGCAACGACTTCGACTTCTCTGAAGACGAAGCTGACGGCCAGCCCGCCGAGCCGCAGCACTCCTACTACGCCGACCCCAGCACCCGAGCCGGCAAGAAGCCCGCCAAGCCCTAGAACAGCTACGACGGGCGAGACCGGACTGATGGGTCGGGTGTAATGGCAGTAACCGCAGGCACTGGCGTCGATGCCGTGGCTGCTGCTGCAGACCCCAAAGCCGGAGCCGCGGCTAGAGCCAATTCAAGTGCCAAAGTTGGAGCCAATGCCAACGCCAAGACCAACACCAGAGGTCGTGCTGAATCATCATCGTCATCCTCTCGGCGCCCGAGGCCCTGCGGCCCCTCCTCCTCCGGGGCATCCCAGCCACCCGCCGCGACGACGGAGGTCCGGCCTCAGCATCACAGATCGTCTTCGCCTGGGTGGCCCCGCGTCTGCACCGGTTGCGGACAAGTGGGATAGAGATCCGATCCGCCTCAAGAACCGTTGGGGGGAGTGCAGGTGGTGCAAAATGATGCAAGCTTCGGAGAGTGTGAGTGTGGGGAGGGGGGGTTCCGAGGAAGGCTGCCCGCGAGGCGGACTTGAAAAAACCATCTTCACGATGCCCCATCCCTCCTCCCGTCTGAAGCCGTCGTCCCGCTTGGCCGCTATGCCGCGGACGAAGTTCGTCACTCGATTTCGCATCAGGGTTGATACCCCTTTGGCCGAGACAGGTGACATACATTCCCCCATCCAGACTTTCTCAGAGCCCCAACTTCTAACGTATGTGTGGCTTCGTTTTAGTTTTCCTCCTGAGTCTTGGAAGAGACGGTTGTCCAAAACTCTATTTTGTGTGTGGAACGAGGATATACCTCTGAACTTTGTTGGAATAGATCGGGAATCGGCACCTGTAATGTTTTGCGGAGGACCCAGCACGACTGTGGTGGCTGAGGTGGTCGGCCTCTGGTACTGCACTTGTCAGCCAGTCTCTCTTGTGGGAAAAAAGGGTCTACCCCAACAAACGTGCGTCGTTTCATGCCAATCACTTTGGCCAAAACATGTAAAAGAAGGGATGGACCCATGCCAGGTGTGAGTGAAGACCCAAATCGGGAGTCAGATCAAGAGAGATGTGTAACCGGAAAAATACGGGTTACCCGTCAGCCAGAGCGCTTCTCGACTGCGGGGTCCCTATGAATTCTGCGACTGCTCTTGCCAGATACCCTAATGCATGTGTAGTGGCCGTCTAAAAGAAGCCGGACAGTAATATCCCTCCCGATAATCCCTCCCAATAATCCTTTTCTCGCAAAACCGCGTACTTCTTCCCACACGCTGCAAGCGTGCTCCAATACCCTTGTACAAACAGTGCTGGTGCTGTTCTCCCCAATGAAGAATCGAAAAGTGGGTAAGCCTTTGCTCTCTCGGTAGACCCAGACGCTGAACCCGTGTTCCGTGTCTCGTAGCCCCAATGCCCTCGACTGTGTCACGGCCCAGCAGGAATGCTTCCTTCTGTAGGATACTGAATCGAAAAGTGCCGCCGCTCGCTCGCTAGTTGATCGATTGCCCATGCATTGACTCCAAAAAACGCCTGTTCGTAATTATAGTGGCCCCTTCCCTTTGTCTGGTGACACGGCTTGACAAAAGAGTAAAATAAGAGTTTGGAAAAGACCCCGTGGCCTTCAGGTGGCTGTAATACAAGGTCGTTGTATATGATACAAGCTGAAGGGAAAGCGGCTCGAATGTACCGCGTCGGGAGCGGTGTTGGCTGAATACCTGTTTGAGTATGTGGGTTTGTTGGTCGGCAGGAAAACCAAGCAGATCGTTGGTATTCCGTTGTCGGCCTTGTGTCGCCAGGAGACTTGTTCCCTTTCACCTGTTCCGGTCGGAATCGCCCCAGATGGGTGCGCCCAAAGGCTTGCTGACGCCGAAGCCCACGCCCACACCGATGCCAATGACAAGGAGGCCGATTGCGACCTTCATGATGATTCGGTTCTTCTTGCTCATACGTGCCATACAGGCGCAGGAGCCACGGTCTCGCTTCGCAGCCTTGGCCTTCGCTTTCCAATCCTGCTTGCCCGGCCATATCGTTGGACAGTCTTTTGTGGTTGTAATACTCTTCATGGCGTAAGGATCGGAAGAGGATGTCGTAGTGATCATAGCCTCGATGTCCGTGTCAAAGGGGTTGTCGTTGCGGTACGACCGCGGAGTGGAGAGGTTGCTGTCGCGGGGCATCTCCAAGCTCTTCTCGGGGGTGGAGGCGACGGGAGTCAGATTGCCGGGCGTGGGGCCGTCGGACAACGGTGCGTAAGCTGCCTTCTCGGGGAGGGCGATGCTGGCAACTTGTTGGTGGACGCCCACCTTTTCCTGAGGAACAGCCATGGTTGTGGAGAAAGCAGTAGGCGGGACTGGATGGCTAACGATGTGATCGCGGTGTAGTGTCGAGGAGTCAAAGGAATCCGTCCTGAGAAAAGGAGAACTAGACTGCCAAGACTAGAGAGAGACGCGGGTTAGTCACGACATAACGAGGTTGAGCTATGAATAAGCCGCAGAGGCTGGGGAGAAGGTGGCGAGGCAGAGCGGTGATTGAAATAAACAAGACTCAATAGGGGGAGAGAATCGGGGTGACGTACATCAAAAGCAATTATGCAAGAGGCGGCCTGGCGTGGAAGGAATGGAGAGTAGCAGGGAACGGTTGAGGTTCGAATAGCTTCGCAGTCGAGTAATATCAACCCAGTCGAATGGTTCTAGCCAGCAGGTGAGGTGACGGAGCAGGTGTACGGGCTGGACTAGTACCAAGCTGAGGTTGTCTTTCCACTCGCAGTCGGTCTCCAAGTTGAACCCTATGGTAGGTCTGGTGGTGTCAACCGGGGCTGTGGGGTGGTTGGCAAATCGAAGGAAGCGAGGCAGGCGTGAGGAAAGGGAGAGAGAGATTTGAGATTGTGAGAGAGATCGAAAGAGGCGAGTAGAGGGAGAGGGGGGAGTGAGGCGTAAATGAAGGACGAAGGGTCCGAGAATGAGGAAGGGCTGTTGCGAGCTCGACCGGATTTGTGTTGGTAGTGGAGGATGTTTTGGATGAGAGAAAGGAGCGAAGACGGGACGAGGATGGCGAATTGAGGGACGTTGAAACCAGAAACCGCAGACCCGTCTAACAGCGCATTTGGGACGACCCTCCACTTGACAGAATGTTGCAAAGTTGAACCCTCAAAGAGACGACACGGCGAGAAAAAGAGAAGACTTGAGAAGCGAACGTGCACGAGGAGGAGGGAGGTGTCACGATGGTTTTATTGGGCAAGGCATAGCAACCGTGTGTGGGTACGGGCGGTTCAGCAGAGACAGATGGGAGACATACAGAGTACGGGATAAAGAGAGCAGCAGCAGCAGCAACGACCGCAGTAGGCAGAAAGTGTGTGAGAGGGTGATTTGATGAGTGACAGACATGGGATGGGCGAGATTGTGGATGTGCATCGCGCAAGGAGCAACAGATACGTACCGGTACGTACCCTTCCGGGGGTCTGGTACGTACCGATATGGACCTGGCAGCAGGATACCAGAGACCCAGACCGGGAAGAGCGCTGGGGGGAGGGAGCAGATGGGGTGAGAAATCCATAAGGTGTCAATGGGAGTGGGAAGAATTGAATGGGATTGCGCCGTACAGGAGATTCCGTGGGGACCCAGGCTGGGGCCGTGGTCTATTTTTTCTTTGCACGTATTTTTCCTCGCTTTTTCCTCTTCTCTCTACTACTCTCTTTCTTTGTGGATGTGTCTCTCTCTGTGCTGCCACTGCTGCCACTGCTGCCACTGCTGCCATTGCTGGGCAGGCTAAACTGGCGGGACCAAGGTCCACCAGCCAAACGAGGGCTGTCACTGTCAGTCTAGCTGCGACACCAACACCAACACCAAACAGCAACAGACAACCGGATTCTCGATTCGCAATCCTGATCTATCGTTTCCTGTGCAGGGCCCAATGCTGGAGCTTGGGACACTCGCATTTTAGGGGACGGCGGCGAATACGTCGAGAAGGCGCGCGCTGATGCACCGCGTCGAAGCGATACTTTCAGGCTGCGTCTATCCCTGTCTTTTTTTTCTCTTTCCACCCCACGGCTTGCAGTGCTTCTTCTTCGTCGAGACATCAGTACTGCAGGTATATCATGGTTTACCTAATAATCTGTACACCGACTGCAAAGCCCGTAAATCGGATTAAATACGTACCCTTACTCCTCTGTCAATGCGTCGCCAGTGGATGCGCGCATCCCATTCCCAAATGGAGCCACGGCCCACGAGGGGACAAGACTGTTTTTTTCAAAACAAAAAACGAGCCAGCTCGACTGGGGTCACCAGTGGCTTGTTCGTTCATGGTTCGTGGTTCGAGGGGGGCGACTTCATTGTTGCAAACTTCGACACGTTATCTCAGTGGCGCGAAGGCCAGTCCAGACCACCTGCTGAAGGCTGAAAACAGAGCCGGCCAGGTCAACCAGCGCAGTCATTGCCCGGACAGGAACGAGAGGCCCACGAGACCAGCCGCATCTCGCAGACCCAGACCCGTAGACCAGTCGACCGTAGACGGGATGGGGAAAAGGGAGCCAGCGGTTGACAGGTTTGACCAGCGCGACCATGGCACATGTCCGTGTGAAGGGCAGCCGACCACTAGTGGCCGGACTCCAGAGTCAACTTCGCTAGGCCAGGTCCCCGCCGTGCGCCATGGCTAGGACTGAAAGGGGTTACTCCCAACTGTGTGCTTGCGGGGGAGGTACCTCTCCGCCTCTGTACTTCCGGGTCCTCAGGTCGTCCAGGTTTTGTTGTTGGTGTTGAAGCAACCTGGAACGAACAAACGGTGAATCGAAACCCTCGGCGGATGGAGTTGGCTGGCGATGACTGAAGGCCAGAGTTAGTGCAAGGTTAGACCAGCGCCCACATGTCAGTCTCAGTCCATCGCGACGGCAGCCAGCTGGAAGAGGACAAGTGTGACAGCCACGCGGCCGGTGCTGGTCTGTTGTAGAACCATTGCCATCGATCACGAACATCCAAAGAAGAAGCACGCGGCTACTTGCTGTTCCTCCTATCCTCGGCCTTCCCCCGTCAAGGCAGGGCTTCCTGCTCTTGCTCAAAATGGCGGAGAGAATTCAAACACCAAGGAGCAGGAGCCAGGAGACGTCTTGCACTCGCACCTGCCCTCACGCTTGGGAAGAAGGTTGCAGTAGCGGTTGTTGTGGTGGGTTGGTTCGCGCTACAGGAACTTTCCCCTGTCCTGGTCATGGCTTCCTTCCCTTTGATGGCAACCTGGGGCTTTCCTCCATCTGCATTGCCGATTTTAGGATTGGCTTTCTTTTATGAAAGCACTAGCGGGGATTTTCATGCAGCTTTCGCTCTTTTGATTCGCTCACCTTACTCCGTGCTGTTGGTGTCGAGCGGGTAGCGGGTCCACTTGTACCCTTCATAGTTAGTGTTCTTTGCATAAAAAGTACGTATCAGACTTAATTCATCCTCCAACAAGCATCCTTGGGGTTTTGTTCCATCATCCACCATCTTGCAGCCGACCCTCTCCTTCAATCACCCCCCTCAGTGCCTCACCACCCAGCGCACTCAGAATTCCTCCCCGTATTTTGGTGCCGTCCCCTCTCCTTCACATGAATCGTCGTCATTCGCCGCCGTGCCCCTTTCAACATATTCCCCTCACCTGTCATAGGCGCCGACACAGACACTCGACTCGACGCAACGCGCTCAGAACACTACAGTACAATCTGTATAGCATCCCGACCAGAGTCTCCTAGCCTCTGCCGACGCCGCCTTGGCCCGTCGTCGCAAGCTGCCAAGGAGGTTCGCATCGAGAAACTCGAACAAAGCCACGGCGCAATGCGTACGCAGGGCTTGGTGTATTTACTGGATACGCCCCTGTCAGTCAACTTGTCGTACGAACTAAAAGAGACCGCCGCCTCCAAGCCACCACCTGTGACGAAAGACTGAAATGCCCGCCGTTCTCGTTTTCGCCGTGTCCCCGCCCAGCAACGCATTGCAATCCTCTCAATCCGCAAAGAGAATGGTTTGTTTCTCTTCCACCGCTTCTGCCTTCATTCACGTCACGTCTATCCCTCGAACCAGCCCGAGGAGATCCGAGAAACATTTTCAAAGAAACCCCTCTTTCACTGCCTTCACCCGCTTCTGGGCTGCCCTGCAAGTCGCCAGGCTCACAAACCACCCACGCTTTTACCCCGGTCCTATTAAACAGAATCGATGCTCCTCACTCCTGGGCGAGAAAAGAGGGCCATCCCGGCTCCCTCTCGCCTTCGCCCTGTCCTGGCGGTCTGGATAAGGGAATCTTTGCCATTATTCTCTGCAGTGGCAGCAAGTCAGGATGTGCATTCCGTCCCGGCGCATTGGGAGTTCCATCCTGATTCTCATTCCTGCCACCGGACTCTCGTGCTCATTCGTTGAGATGCACGCTCGGTTCCGCATTGAATCTTTTGGGCCATCCGGCCGAGTGGCCGTCCCCGTCTGTTCATCGGCCTCTCCATGGCGGCATTATTTGTCTTTCTCATCGGTCCTCGACCTAAACACCCGTCCATTGATCTTCAACGGCCGTGTTATGCCAACGGTCTTCTTTATGCAAAAGTATGCAACGTCCCGTCGTGGGGTTTTGGGCTTTCAAGGCCCTAGTAGTATTACTCTCCTGACAGCATATGCCCTCAAATTGAAATCATGAGCGACAACGTAGCCGGTGCGTTCCCCAGTTTCTATTTTCCAGATTAGTCTGCGCTGCCGCTTTATCTCTCCAAGGCTCTCGGGGTGTCTCCCCTGTCGCTTGTTGCAGGATCTATATCCACATCAATCACCAATTTTATCGTTTTCCCCCTTTCGTTGAGCGCGTTTCCCCTGTCTCGCTGCTCCTCACTTGTCATGCTGCGTCGCATTGGAAACCCGTTCATCATGTTTGCGAAACGACCTTGCACGTCAGGTCAGGTCTCTGGATGAGGCAGACAGGATTCAGTCCTGACTCTACCGTCCCCAGTCTGCCCTGGCCATTTGTCTCGCTTGCTACGGATGTGGTCCTACGGGGAGACTCCTGGGGAGACTCCTTCTCCCTGCGTCAGTACGGATACCGCACCACCTGGTTGCTTTTTCGCTACAATGAGGTGCGAGACAGATTAGATTGGACCGTTGACTGTCGACCGTTGCAGCGCCGCTGTCAATGTCGCAACTGTCGTCCTTTTTTTTCTTTTCTAAATGACTGACTTGGGCCAAAAAGCTTACCATGTTTTGCTCTCGCACTCGCTCCCTCTGCCCCATACAGAGTGCGGAGGCCTGGTCTCTTCGTTCATTGATACGCGTATTCGTCGGATCATGCCAAGGCGCCGGGCGGTGCCGGAATTCTCCTCCGCATGTCTCACCGTTTGACAGCGGGCCAAAATCAGTCTCCATTCTTCGTCGTCAGAATCGTCATCGCGGATCCGTGTACTCGCTTGACCAGCTATACGAAATGTCTGCATCACGGCCTCATCCACCCATATTTTCCGTATTGCTGCTCCTTCTTTGCAGCCGCCAAGACGCAACTAGGGACTCTTCCGTGCCAAGGCACAGTCAAGTTGCAAAGCTTGTCTGCCATGGTAGGGCCCATCTCCGACTGGCCTGACCCCGTTGATGAGGTGGTCCTCTGGCTGTCCTGTGTTCAATTCGCGTGTGATGCCACGTTCGGCTCTCTGTCGGTCTCTTATTGCGACTATCGATGCAACCTCACTTCTTAAAAGCAGCCAGCAATTGGTCGGGATGGGTCGACTTCTCTGGTGGGCGCAAGGGGCGGCGCCGTCTGCCCGCCTGTCCACCGTCCACCAAGAGGGGTCTTTCTTCTGGGCGCCGACCGGTTTGTAGCAAATTCGACAACACCTTGACAATCTCCCCGAGGACATATCTCGTCGTCGCCGACAATCCAGAACCACAGTCTGGCCACTAATGCAAGGCACATCCAACCACAGTCCACTGAGCTCACACCTTTTGACCTTTCCAGAACGGCCCCAACTCGAGAGAAGCCAACCCCAACCGAGCCCATGGTCCGGTGCGCGCTGTCTGTCATCTGCAGCGTTGTGCCCCTACTGGTGGTGTCGCAGTCCCTGCTGTCTTGCCCTCTTGTCGCCTCACCCGCCTGCCCAGGCTCTGCCCAGCTTCCAGTCAGCCAATTCCCGCCCCCTTTTGGCACAGTCGGGATGCCGAACCGCAAGACCAAGAGATAGGCTTGCGTCTCTTGGGACCCCTTTCCGCTCCTTGGCTCTCGTGGCCAACACACCACAAGCCTGTTTCTTCCGGACCACACTCCTGCAATGTTCAGCTGCCCGAGGCGGCTTGCATGCAAGAAAGCAAGAAAGCAGCCATGGAAAGTGGGAGGACGGGCACTGGCAGGCAGGCGGGCAAATAGGCACCAGACTTCATGGTTCGTCGTGGTCGTGAATCCCTATGCTGTGCCTCTCAGCGGCCAAATATCCCGCACTCGCCACCAGATCGCTTTTGCCGAGGGCAAGCAAGCGAGTCGGACTACATTCCACCTGTGACAGGCGAGCAGGCCATTCGTCGTCCATCGTCTACGGCTTGACCGTGTATCATCTGTTGGGGTCATGGCACACTCACCATGGCAAGTGAGCAAAGCGGGCGAAAAGAGATGGGGAAACCACGCATGCTTCGTCACAACGACCCTCGTGCTGCTCAGAGAACGTCGACGATTCGTGCACGCACTGGCGGGGTGTCATCGTGTCATCTCAACGTTGTACGCGCTATGGCTTTCTCTTTTTCATCTGATGCTAGGACGGCGCGCTTACGAATGCTGCACATAATACCACGGAGCGGCTCGAGAAGAATTCAAACATGTGAGTCGGTAGTCTGTTTGATATCATGTCCAATTAGGCGGGACCAAGAATGCGTGGTTTCCAAGGCAGGTGAGACTGAAGAGAACCGATCCAAGTCCCTTGGAGCGCTGGACCGGTTGCAGCTCGTGAGCGGGGAGGCTAAAAAGAGCCAAACCTTTGCCAAGCTGCACGGTTGTGGCTTAATGAAGTGTGTGTGACTTGCGTAGTAGCTTCGTGGCGTCGACTCCGGCTTAGGTGTCATTGGATGCCACCGTCGTGCTTTGATTCTAGCCCCGGAGCCGAACAAGCAATGTGACTAGCTTGCAAGGTATAGAGAAACGAAGGGCATCCCTCATCGCGAAAGCATGGCACTTGTGAAAAGCTTCACTCCCCGGCGGATTGGCGAGATTTCGAGACTGGCAGTCGGGACGAGTGTTTTGGCGCTGTAACCTCAATGGAAGGTCTAGCCCGGGAACGGAATCCCCCGCGGGCCAGGTTGCGCCCGGAGGAGGGACGGTTCGTTAGACAGTTGAACTAAGTAAGAAGCCAACGTCGGTTGATCTCTCTTGTCTCGCTCGTGCTCAGCGCGCCGTGTGAACGACGTGGCAATACTCCCCTCGACGACCGGTGACCAACGATAAGAGAGGGATTTCAAGGTTGGTACTTGACTTGTTTGACTGCTTGTTGGGTCTGCAGCATCAACAAAGAGAGGGGCACGAGAGGTTTCACTGGGGCAGAGAGACGGGCACACCCCACCCCCACGTGCCGTGCCCGTTCGAGATGTAGTCTAGCTTGGGATACCTCACCTTTCCGCGGCGCCTGCGTCGGCCTGTTGGAGGGGTAGACGCTGGACCAGCTGATACCGCGCGGCCGGGCGGTCATACAGAACTGACAAAACGTGTCCTGGATCGCACGACGGTTCGCATCTTGGAACAGACGCTGTGAGGGAAAGATATCATCTGCCCCATGCATCACGAACGGCGACCTGGGATGGCGTCTTTTCGGCTGCCATCTCGCAGAGCGCGTCTCGCCCCGCCCACCCCCCAGAGACCGCATCCGGCTAGGGGTTGGTTGATACCTGCTGGTTGATTTGTTCGGGGAGACGACCCTGCGATTTCGCATGTTGCGATACCGGGCATCTTCCGGCTTCGAAACGCTCCCCGCTTGAGCTCGTTTCGCCGGTGTTATCGCATACGCCGCGCGCGCGCGTGTCCTTCCATTATCGCTATCGCAGGTATCTGCCACTCGCGATTCATCAAGGGTTTTGTCGCGCAATGCGATACGGGATGGGGGAAGGGTGATTGCGCGGGAAAACTCTTGTGTAAGAGTTCGGAAATGCCTGCTCGTGACGAGTCAGTCGGGTCCCGTCCTGCGGAGCTTTAGATCCGCGTGGTTCTCACAGTCTATGCGTGCCATGCCTCTTCGCGGCACATCGGCAAGGTTGGATATGCCACGCGTTCAGTTCAAGTGAGGTCGGAGAGAGAGAGAAAGCGACGAGGCAACCGCGTCTATCTGCTGGCTCGTGAACGCGCAAGCCGAGCCTGTATGCGTCCAGACGTCGGCGGCCAGATTCCGCGTCGAAATTTCCGACGGCTGAGAGCGCGGGGGAGGGAATCTCTGCCGAGGGCCGACGGGACGGCGTTTAAAGTGAAGACGCATCTCCCGGTCCGGGGCTTCGACTTGGACGGCGGGCTGCTTGAACTCTTCTGCGGTCTGTCTCTGGGAGAAGGGATGTTGCGTTCGACTCTTAGTCAGTGCCCGGAATTTCGCACCAAGGACTCTTCGAATGAGCTTGAGGTGTGTCCGACGTGGTTATAGAGACTGCGCCAAGCCCGGGTCCGGAAGGTAAGCTCTTCCACGATGTGACGCGCGCAATGTCGTTTGTCGCTGAGGGATTCGGCACCAGCTTGGTTCTCGACCAATACGGGATGACGTTCTGCACTAAACCGGCCGCCGCCCCATGGAACCTCGTCTCTCGTCTAGACAATATCGAACAACGGCCGAGTCGCATCACAAGGGCACCGTGTCTTGACTTCGGCGGTGCCCCGCGGGCGCCACGGCCACGGGCCCATCTCTCCCTGCCATTGTCAAGTTCTGTAGGTTTCCAGAGAATGGATGGGCAAATGCCATTGCTGGAACCCTCCGGGGCTTTCCTCGGCCATTTGCGCCAGCGTCGCCACGTTGCGGGCGAAGAAGATATTGACAAAGGAAACTCGTGGGCGTCGACGCCGTTCCAGAACATTGGCTCTTCTTTGTCGTTTTAATCCGGGCCCCGGGACTATACTTGGGCTCTTTGAGGAAGAGGTCCAGGTCTTTGTGACGCCAAGCCCAGGAATTTGGCTCCCTCTTTCGCCTTCCGAGTGTCTCGTGAGGTTTCCAAGATAGTGCCGGCAGCTGGGATCCAGCTTGGGTTGACATGGTGTCCAACGAACACCCATGGTCATTTACGTTGCTGATGTACTCGCGCCACGAAAACGAAATAACAAGAGGCATATCATCACCTGAAGACTTCATCTCAGGTACAGGCTGGATATCCTCATGCCCTTAACTGAAGTTGGTTTGGTTTACTTCAGGCCGGTCGGTGTGAGGGTATCATTACAGCTCGGAAGACTCTGCCCATTGCCCCTAATAGTGTACAGCCTCTTGAAACACATGGCTTGACAGGCCGACAGTCATCAGGGTCTGAGGATTCTTGTCACGTTCCGCTTCCAGAGTTCTGAGGACACGGGCATGAGTTCTCATGTTGGCTCATGGATAGCACTCAGCATCCGCATTTAGGTTTCTAATGAGGGGGCATGCTCGAACTCAACAACGTTTGACAATTGCCTGACCTCAGTTGGCAATTCCGTGAACTTCAAACGAAGTCCTATCTAAAAGCAAGGATGGCAGCAGACATTTCAGCGCGAGAATGGCGGAAGCCTCTTCGTGGTCAACTAAGGGATTTACCCGACATCATAATAGACCCAGAGGTGGCCGGTAATTTGACACTGCAAAGTTCTATGAGTATCCACCCACACAGCTGTAGCTTCACCTTCGTTCGTTTCTATCTGTGACAGTCTGCCACGTACCGACTGCGGGGTATTCGTTTTTACATTACATACTGCAAGTAAGGGTTTATATGAGGCTTTTGTATAAACCAAGTCAAGCGTTCAACAGAAATCTCCGCGTCAGAGACACTCACTTAAGACGTCAAGGGAGCGGAAACTTGGTAGCTATGAAAAAGTCTCCAGAAGACGGCAAGAATTTCGTTGTTAGCGACGTAGAGAGCCAATTATTACATTACAGGCTTCGGATCGGTGGCGGTGCCACGCTTGAGTCGAGCCTTTGTTCTTCTTAGTATACAATGTCATCTCCTTGGCTCTACTACTTGGTTCCTGTATTTTGAAGTCGAATCGGCCACAACCACATTGCAACCTTCAAGACCGGGTGGGATGACTGTCTCCTCGATAAAATTGCTAGCTCTTGGGCTTCTGCACCGCTCCCAGGTTCCGACTTTTAAGACGTCTGCTCTATGGGATGTGCTTCTAACAAGAGTCATTCGTGACTTTGTCTAACATTCTGGATTGTTTTCGTCGTAGACTGCTATCCTTTGGTGTCTGTTACATGTTATCGCTGCCTATTGGAGTTTCAATGACGCAAACATTCGTGCCACTGGTTCAGATGCTTTTTGACCCCTGGATACTCATACATAGGATTGAAATTATCACAGAAACCAAAAAGTCTACGAGAAGTACACAAGCAAGTCCTTGTAAGCTTTCATAGATTCCCGCCGGTATAGACTGCCTGAGGGCACGCAACGGCATTGTTGATGCTGGGTCTCCAGTAGAAGCTCTTTCGGGGTCGCCTTTCCGTCTGTTCAAGAAGAAAACAGTTGTGCTTAAGTTGTATGGCTGGGTGCGGTATTCATCGCATGTCTATTGTAATAAGTGGCCAGAAAGGCAGACTTCAGGGACATCCTGAGACTTGGAGTTTTATAGACGGACGAGTGGCTAAATATAAATATTTACAATGTCTTGCTGCTGAAAGGCGGATATCACTACAGGATTCCTTTCCCCGACGACGCTCTGACCCAGGCTGTAAACTATTCCGATTAAGCTAGATTTGTAGCACAGATGAGCTTGTTTCCAGTACCCGTACCATACCCTCGACTTAACATCTTATCCGACATTGGAAGTGCAACAAGACTTAGCTCCCGACTGGCAAGAGGTTCCAGAATGCCCAAGATCACCTTCACCTAACCGACGCCAGCCACAATCACGACTCGAATGTTTGGATCGAGATCACGAGTATGGTCGACTGACACCACGATCAACTTGATGCCGCTAACCACCGAAGTTGTTCACAGTAAGTTGTGTAGTCCGCGGATATCCTCCTTGGTCGGGTTCATGGGCTGCTTGGTGCGGGTGAACATAGCTTTCGGGAACCCCTCGTTAAGAAACAAATGTCTGTCTTTCTCATGGCTTTTGACGTACGTCATGTAGTAAATATCAAAACCAAGCAATTCGGCTAAGAACTCATGGATGAGGTACCAACCGGTCTGTTGGTGAGCTGCTCTTAGGGCTGGACCTGCAAACGAATCACGGGTTGGGGTCATCATCAACCGAATGCCTTCTTGTTCGTAACATGAAAGAATACAATATGGCGACAGTGAGATGTAGCAGAGTGCTAAGTTCGAATCCATGATATTGACGAGTGGCAGCTCGTCCACGGACAGGCGAGGTATCGAATGACCGGGGACCAAGACTTGTCGTGTTTGGAGACCACCGTCTTGGATAGACTTCTCCAAGGCATTTTTCCGTACTATAGCTTCTGAAACTCTCATCGCCCACTGCGAATTCGGCTTGATCGGTCACATTCATCATGGGCAGGTCCATATTGCTGTTTACAACAACATAAACAAGAAACCATGTTTATCTTTCATGTGAGAACATCAGCGGCCTCGAATGATGGACTATGGGTGAATTCGGATACTTAGATCGGTGATGGATACATGGGGCACATTGCCTGCATGGCTAGTTGTTGACATGGTCTTGGGTGCCCAAAGGCATACTTTCCAAGCATTTCTAGGAGATGTCATACGTTCAACTCTGCTCAACAAAAGTCATTTGGTATTGAACAACTTTTGTCTTAGAGGAAGACGATTTAGATTGCAGACAACTACGTTTCTTTAGGTATCTGACTTTTCAATCTTCTTAGAACCGTATACAACCCTTGGGAAGCAGCACAAGAAACGTATAGTCAAACACCAATTCTCACGCACTCCAAGGGACAAGAAGCAATCCTATTTGATATGTTCCACTCTCTACGTTCTTTGAATTTGCGCTCTGTATTTGGAACTTAGATGAATACCTTGAGCTTAGCAGTCAGATGAGTCTTGGTGCTGGTGCTTGCTATCGAAGCAATTCTGCTGCGTGAATTTTCGTCTCTACCACTTCCTAACGCCCTGGGAGTTTATATCCCAGAACTCAAGGCAACAGGGAACTTCCAATGGACATCATGTAATTACCTGCTCGTATGTGGCTGGATCAAGACAGTTTTGTGTTAGAAGAAACACAAAAAGCAGCAGGTAGCGCATTGTCAGCCTGTGACCAACTTCATTACTCTGATGTTCGAATTTAAATAACAGTTGACGCTGCGCAGTATTGGCAGTTCAATTGCAACGCCAATGGAACAAACTGTACAATTCGTTTCCATCCATTGGAGGGAGGACGGCGTTGCTTTTCGATGTATCTTCTCATTAATGTTATGTCCTTTCATCTCAGTATAGAAACCAGCTCATCCTAGACCGCCCTAGTTGCTACTCATATCCTTCATCACTCATGTATTCGCTCGCGATAACCTTCGACCGACAGGAGACAAGAGATAACCCCGCTTAGAATACTTTATAATTCAGCGTAGATCAGAGAGTGCAGTTTCAGCCTCGACTGCTACAAGCTAATGTCTGTTGGGACGTTGTTTGTATGACGATAACGCACAACGGTCAGAAATACCGTCAATGTTCGATTGAAGGATGCAGTAATAGAGGTTTACCGGTACTTTACCAAACTGTGTGTTACATAATGAGGAGTCCCATTTCAAAGAACAGGCATGTATACGTGTAGCACTGAATGTGATTAATCCACTCAGAAGCGCGCGCACTAGCAGTCATTGCTCGGAGCCAGTCTCCATGCTACTCTCATCAACCATAGGCACTTCTACAATCACTGCCCTCTTTTGTTATGAACACATTATATGAGAAACCGTGAGAAACCAGACTTGTTCTCCTTTACAGCGTCGTGGCCTTTGCTTGTCAACGTATTCCATGGCGTTGACGCATTGCTTCAGATTACACTACGGCCATCTCCACAAACAGAACAACAGCAAGAGATTTCTCGAGTAGAAGCCAGTGTCTATGACAGAGACACAGATACAGCCTTTTTTTTCCTTTTCACTCTGCTTGAGGTGACGCCGTATCCTGAAAGCAGCCCCAGACGAAGGGCTGCTATATACTGCATAGTTTGTACTCTCCAGACTCTGCTGACCGATATGGCCCGTTCGAACTTATTTGGGGGGTTACCTAAGTCGGTCATCTCTCAGCCTTCTTGGGTGACTGTGGTAGTGTTTACCGAAGTGGTATCAATGCCACCTACAGACCGCAAGCATCGACGGAGAAGGATTCGAATCGACGAGTGTTGAATCGGTTTCTTCACTGCACAGCATCCTTCGTCTCCATCATATTCCCTGTATTGAACCCGTGACCAACGAGGGAGAGGCAGCGAGAAGCATCCCCCCGCCCAAAAAGATTATTTGTAAGGCTTGGCATACGACTGAGTTGGGACAATGGACCTCGAGACCATTATAAACCAGAACCGACAACAACAACAAGGCGGAAGCCGCTGATGTTGAGAGCGTCACGCCTGTGCGGCCTTGGAGTGATGACGGAACGGGACTTGGCTTGCTCTTATATAGGACTCTCGTTCGAATCGAATGGGCAATTCAAGCGCCCGATGAAAGGGCCGATCTATACCAACCAAAATGCCACAACACCGTCAACAGCCTTTCTCCTTCAACATTATCTGTAACTTCCTCTAGGCAATGACCTGAGGATATTATCCAGAACAAGCAACCTCGCAATTACTCAACTATTCGCCCTGCCTTACCCCGAGATACCTGCTCAAAACAAGGCCACTTCCAACCTTTATGAACCCAACGTCTACTCTAAAGAAACCGAAGCGACCTGACTCAACCGGCCTCGTCCCCAACCCAACTCTTAACCACAACCACAAACCCCACGAACCGTCCACCTCCACCTGCCAGGCCCCAGTCTCACAAGCCCATCGTCTATGAGCCCTCCATCCACTTCTGTCCAGCACAGAACAAGGCCTTGTTGGCTCAGTGGTAAAGCGTCTCACTAGTAATGAGAAGATCGGCGGTTCGATTCCGCCACGAGGCA
>JAIMZG010000501.1:0-44349 GCA_020466075.1 Colletotrichum coccodes
CTTCTCTTCCTTCCTCCTCCTCTTCTTCTCTTCTCTCTCTCTTCTCTCTCTCTCTCTCTCTCTCTCTCTCTCTCTCTCTCTTCCCCTCCCTCTCTCGCCAATCACTGATCGTCGGCTCGGCGTTGGAGACTCGGCATAAGACATATTGCATGAGTCGTCAGCAATAGCGGCAACAACCGCAGTAGCGCCAGCGTCGCACAACGCCTTACCGCACTTCCACGCCCGATTGCGAGAACAGACATTCGAGACATCAACAGCGAGGCCATTGAAAGCAAGGTCGGACACACAACAAGCCGAAGCAAGGGCAGAGAACGCTAGGGCGACAACGAGGCCATGTTCCAGCCTCAACCAACGCCTTTTGCGTTTCACGCCTCCCCTCACTCGTATTCCCACACCAACACCCAGTCATACAACCACGCTCATGGCTCTGGGCATCAACACGAATCTTCTCACGGCGATGGTGGATACGACATGGGTATGGAAGAAGCAGGATTGAGAGGGATGGTAATGACAGGCGAAAATGACGGGGTGGACATGAGAATGAGGATGAGTGGCGGCGGAGGAGGTGCAGACATGGGCGACTACAGTTTCTCTCCGACGCCGCTGGTAGCTAGTGCACCTAGAGCTATCGGAACGCGAGCTGGAGTTGAAGTTGGAGCTAGAGCTCAAGCTGTAGCAGTAGCTGGAGCTGGAGCTGGAGCTGGTGTGGGTTCAGCGACTGGTATGGGAATGGGCATGGGACCAGCGACGGGGCATGGCGGCCACAACATGGGTAGCGCCCTATCGATTGGCGGCGGCGGTGATGGTGGCCTCCGACTGGGGATGGGCTTCGACATGGACATGGGTCCGGGTCCGGGCCTGGGCTCCAGCGCACTGCAATCGCCGTTGCAGCAGTCGCAATCACGGTCACAGTCGCTATCCTTGGGCGGGGAAACTGCAGGCTCTAGTAGGTCGCTGTCGCTGACGGCACAGGCTCGGGCTCAGGCACAGGCACAAGCCCAGGTCCAACACCAGCAACTGGGACAAGGGCACGCGCGACAACAGTCGCCTCTGACAGCGACGACAGCGGCTGCGGCAGCGGCTGCGACACCTGGCCGTGGTCGTGGACATGGACTTGGACATGGGCGAGGTCTTGGCTCTGGCCCTGGACCCGGCCCCGAACTTGGGTCAGGGTCAGGGTCTGCACGGGGTCCTGCACCCGCATCTCGTCGCCCTTCTGGTCCTGGCCATTGCCAGAGTCTCGCATCTGGCGCGGCTGCTGCGTATTCCACGCAACAACAAGCGGCACAACCAGGAGTAAACCGCGCTGGCGCTTTCCAACTCGTTGCTGCCAACGGCCTCTACCCTTCTCCTCCTCTCCCTCCTTCTGCCCCTCCTCCTCCTCCTTCTTCCACTTCTGCTTCTACTTCCACCACCGCCCCCCGTCGTCCGCTATTGTCGTCTCTGCTGCTGCGGCCTCTGGCACTCCCGCTCCCGCCGCCGCCGCCGTCGCCGCCGCCGCCGCAGCCCACTTCCACCACAACCACAACCACAACAGCCCCGGCGCATCCTCTTCCACCACGTCCTCCTCCCGCTCCTACTCCCACTCCAACCCGTCCTATTCCCAGTCTTACTCCAACCAACACTCGTACCCTGGAGCTGCATCCACCTACTCCTCCTACTCTTCCTCCTCTTCAACTGCGCCTTCTGCCTTTTACAATCCCAGCTCCAACAACAACGCCAGCGTCGCCGTCGCTGCATCAAGCATCGCCCATTCAGTGAGCACTCGTCCGTCCACCATGGAACCTGGCGACCCCTCCGACCTCGCTGCCCAGGAAGCTGCTGCTCGGGACTACCAACCACAGCTTGAGGTGAGTTCGCTGCCGCCCGACCGCCGGGAAGCCTAAGCTCCATGCGGAACGAACACCTTCGTGCTCCCTCCTCTCCTCTTCACCCTCTATCGTCCTCGCCCTCCCGGCTCTGCGCCACCTCTTGACAACCTCGATTCACGTTCTCCGTCGGACTTCGTCATGGCCCAGAGCTGTGGCGACCTTGCTTGTATTTTTCAAACGTCCGCTGACATGGCTTTCCCGCTATCCTAGGTCCATTGGTGGGCGACAAGATTACGAGCGACGCCATCACCGACGAGTACGCCAAGGCTGACGATATTTACGTCGCAAAGACCATTGTGAGCCCTCGCCGCCCGTCCCTTCGCTGCAACGTTGTCGCGAGCGCATTCATGGCTAACCCCGGCCCTTGTCTTCGCACGGCAGAATCTCCCGCAAACGTACTCGCACTACCGACCTGTTCAAGGTGACGGCAACTGCGGTTGGCGAGGTGAGTTTACCTTTCGATACTCAGCCGTTTCGAGCACCACCACCACCACCACCTCCTCCTCCTCCTCCCGCTACCCCGCATTCCCACATTCCCATTCTTCGCGAAGTGTCATCCTCGCAGCTCCAGGTCACGCACGCCGCCCTGCCTGAAACCCTGGCGCCGCTGGCTGCACTGGCAGTGCACTGGCAGGCGGGCCTGCGTCACGACAGCATGTCGTCGATGAAGCGACCTGCCAGCATCCAGAGGATAATCGGCTAACTGTCTCTGCCTCTGCCTCTAGCAATCGGCTTTTCCTACTTCGAGCACCTTGTCAATAATGGTGACCAACATCAGATCCTCGGCGAGGCCGCGCGCATCCAGAGCCTGGACCAGTACCTTTTGCGCGTCGGCGGCTACGATCGAATGCTGTTCGAGGACATGGCCGAAGAGACGATTGCCCTGCTGAAAGATCTGGCCCAGGACATAGCGAACCCGCAAATGGCCATGCACACCTTGGTCCGGCGCTTCAACGACCAGGACGCCTCCAATGCCATCATCTACCACCTCCGGCTTCTGGCGAGCTCTTGGCTGAAGGGGAACCCAGAGTCCTACGAGCCCTTCATCCCCGCCGAGACGGGTATCGCCGGCTACTGTGCCGAGCTTGAGCGTCCGAACAGAGAGATTGAGCACCTCGGCATCACCCTCCTCGCCCAGGTCTTGCTGAAGCCCGTCGACTTCGTGCTGGAAATAGCCTATCTCGACCGAAGTCCCGGGAGCCAGGTCAACATATACCGCTTCCCCGACGAGGCAAACGGCCAGGATCCCGCCAACTTGGGCCCAATCATCTACCTGCTATACCGACCCGACCACTACGACATTCTCTACAAGTCCCCCCCGAACCCGGCGCCCTTGAACCTGCAGATCAACCGTGCCACGTCCTTTTCTCACCGACACGAAATTACGAGCGTGGCGCCGTCGCTCCACAGCTATGCGAACATCGACTACGGCACCTTGGCCATGCTCCCCGGCTTTGGCGGCCCGGCTTCCGGTTTGTCGTCGGGCCTGTCTTCGCTAGGCTCTCCCACCCCTACCTCGCCTCTGCCAGACGCCTTCGACGCTCCGCCGCAACCACACTGGCTCCCAACGGCTTATTCCGATCACCTGCAGCAGCAACAGCAGCAGCCCATGTCGGCTCCCCAGCCGCAGCCCCAAACGGCACCTCAACCCCAGCAGACGCCTGCCCCTACGAAGCCAGCGCAGCCTGTCGACTACCAGCTGAGGTTCAGCCACCAGTGCTGGCACCTCAATAACACCAGCTCGTCGCAACCCTCGATTCTCTCTGCCCCGTCAGGTTTCCAGGAACCCAGTTTCACGACGGCCATGTTCAAGAACAGCCACTTCAACAAAGCGCATTACAACAACCCTCAGTTTCACCCTGAGGAATGGATGCCCGACGACGAGGGCCATCATGAGCGAGTCCCGAGTGCCAAAAAGAAGGGCAGGGCTAGGTCAGATCACTAGGCAATCGTCACCGTGGGACAACAGCACCAGCAACCGGCGAGGCACTGGCGATCAGACGGCGGAATGGACGCAACGGCACGGCAATTCCTGACTTGGAAAAATTCGGACAGTCCGCAGATGGCAGATTTCGAACGGGGCGCGGCAGCTTTAGAGTTTGAGAACAACTGTATGCATCCCATGGGCCGGTAATTTCTTCGTTCTTGGGGAGTGCTCGGGGATAGCGCGCTTGGTGGATCTGCATTATTCGGAGGAAGGTAGAGGGGGGGGAGACCAAAACTGAACTGGGTTGGATTGTGGTTATTTTCCCAACATTAGTCCTTTGCGCAGACGGAAAGGAATCATGACTTATGATGGAGGGGTTCCGTCTTCACGGCTCTTGGCGGGAGGTCCTGTCCCTCGGGTTGATACTCATCATAGCATCGGCGTTTGATTCTTGATTGTACCGATTATGCATTCAATCACATTTGGCCGCGCCCCGACGAGGAATATGTGACGGATTGGTCCGCGCCACCGCGTTCTCCGACTGCTTCTGCACACTCGGGTGACCCAGCCGCCCTGCCCTCTGGTGGAGGGGCCGAGACGATTGCTACCCCCTCAGCACGGTAGAAGATCGACCTGGCGCTTCGGGGGCTGTTGCCTGCCGCGACGTGGCCGCAGGGACTGGGGGCGAAAGGGAAGGGGGGGTGGGCTCGGCCGAGACTCGTCCGGGCCCCTGCTTGATAGGCCAGAGTACCCATGCATATATCTGCCAACGGCGCCATTTCAGCTCCCACGTCCGCGCACGCGTCGGTCAGCCCAGATCACGGACGTGCCATGGTGTGGGTGTGGTACGCCGGTCTCCTCTACTGCCATATCCCTCTTCTCGTGGCTCCCGGAAATGTCTCCAGGCGTGCTCCCCGGGGCGATATCTCGGGGGAGCAGGCGCGTGGTGTTTTTCCGTCGTCCGTCGCCAAGAACCCCATGGCCCGTTGCCGAGGATCAGTCATCCTGTGGCAGATAACCCGCGACGGGTGGTCGTCTGCGGATGCAATTCGGTTCTTCGACCCCCGCTCGGGGCGAGCAGACCCGAGATGCCCTGCCTCACCTCATCCATTCTTGTCTCACGCCTCCACTGCTCTCACCCAGGGTTTGAAGGCATCTTCAAAATAGCATGGGGGTATCATTATGCTGGTGATATGTACGACTGATATGCTTTCCGTCTCGTCGGGAACAAAGTATTCCAACCATTCACAACGGACCGAGAGGGTCCGGCGCCGCCGGTCTTCCCTTGCCCCGGAACCACATCGAATCACCCAGCGGTCCGAGGACAGGACGGGCCCTTGCATCCCGCATCTGTATCAAAAAGAGCTCGACCCGCCACATCCCGCTCCGATATCCGTGGCTGGGCAGAAAGGAAGTGGAGGGGCGAGACATGCTGCGCAGCCGTGACGCTCGCCGGGGTGTCGGCTGCCGTGAGGTTCGCGCACCCGGACCAGTGCGCGTTTAACAACGGCAGCTTGCGCACGCCCTTACGTCGCGCCTTGGTTGACACATCACCCAAGCCGGTAGCGAACTGTGGTCGGCGCAATGCCGACGCCCAACCGTCTCGCGAGCTCCTCGGCCCATCGTCGCGCGTACCAGTCCCTTCTCGCCCTGCCGTCGCCGGTGCTTTCCCACTGCGTCCAGGAGGTCTCGCCGACCTCGGCACGGACGCTGGTTGCCGTCTTCCCCTCGAGACCGCACGGCACGAACCTCGCCCAGGGGTTCCACGTCTCGTCGCCGTCGACGACAACGTCTACATTGAGCGCCGTGCCCAGTCCAGATATGTGGCGTCGGAGATGGACCCCCATGGCGGCGATCTTACGTTCCTGGCCACCCATGCGGTGCTTCGCGGCCTCAGCCCATACGCCCGGGTCTTCTTCTGAAAGGTAGGTGTGGATGGCGGGCCCGTCGGCGAGGATGGCTTGCGTCGTCTCCTCGAGGAGCCTGGCGTAAGAGCGGACTGTCAAGTGAGGGTAGTGTGTGCTGTGCAGGTCTAGTATGGGCCAGAGGACGACCTGGCCCGGTCCGTGGTATGTGGTCAACCCGCCACGGTCCGTCTCGATAACTTCGGGAGTGAACTGCTGCACTTGTAGCCCGGCATCTCCCTTGCTGCCTTCCCTGTCGTCGGCGGGGACCGCATCGACTCTCACGTCCAATGGATGTCGGAGTCGACCCAGCTGTTCGGGCGTCAGAGACTTCTGGCGTCGGCCGAGAGTGTACGTCGGCGCCGGCGTGAAGGAGACGACGAGCGGGGACGGAGCACGAGAGGTCGGGGCGGATTTCCAGTCGAGAAATGCCTGTCGGAGGGAGGCTTGGAAGTCTGAAGCCGAGGTATACGAAGGAAATTTCCTCGAACATGAGGCATCGATGTGGATGTGTCGTAGTGCGCTCGGTTCAGCGCCATCATCTTCGGGGAAGACGAGCTTGGGCACGGGCTGCGAGGAGCTCCATCGTTCTTGGTGATGGGCGTATCCCGCCGGTCGATTCGTCGGGCGCGCGAGGCTTCGGGTGCAAGACGTGCAAAGGTGTTGAAGCGTTCGAGGAGGCCCCATTGGCTATCAGATATTCTTGGCAGAGAGCGTGTTTGGGCAGATTGTGAATGCAAGACGAGCAAGGCCGGACAGATGTAGTCGGAGAGAGAGCTGCCGAGGAGCTTGAACAGAGTTTGGCGGAACGAGCCGGCTGAAACTGTGGGTTTCTGGCATCGGCACCTTATCGATAAGAGCTGGTCACTGGCAGCGCACGAGCCAGGGCGGGATGAGGCAGGGGTCGTCATCCTCCAGCGATTTTGCTCCATTAGCAGGCCCCGTCCCCGCTGTCGATGGAGTTGAGGTCCGCGTCACCTTCCAGTCCCCGTCCAGCTCCGGCACGAGCCGGGTGTCTATCTCAATTGCTACTCTACGAGCGGACGCTTTGTTGTTTGGCTCTCGGCTTGCATTGGGACTTCTTGGGAGCAGACTCGTTTTCCATGCCCTTAGTCTCATATCGCGTTTGAGGGGAACAAGCACTGGGAACTGGTTGTCTGCTCAGGAACAGATGTCGTACTTTCCGAGTAATGCTCAGATACACTACGAACTCTACCAGAGCCAGATCCTGCGCAGCCATGGCATCAGCTGGGCAGGTGATGCTGAACAAGCGGCCGCCAGATGAGCCGTTCAGTATGATGACATCCAGACAACTCGACAGTCGGAAGAGAATGTGTCATTCGAGGCTCATAGTGTGCCGAGCCGACGCCGGCGCACCGCCAAGTGGGGGGGTAGCCGTATGCACCGCGTCGATCTGGCGCCGATGCTCAGAAGACGGCGAAGCCATTGAAGCAGCGCGACGGGCCAGGGGTGTCGTATTTGTCACTCATGAACCGACCGAAATCTAGCACACTGCGCAAATGATGATGGAGAAACGAGCCGAAAGCGAAGGCGTGATGCGCCAGTCAAGCTGCGAGGAAGAAGCCAGAGTACCCGTCACATCCGAGGGTGACGCGGGCACATGAGCCAAGCCTCTGTGTGCGAGCTGATGCGGTGGGTTGAATTGAATCGAAGATGCTCGCTACACAGCGTCTAAGCCACAGTAGTACACATCATCCATGGTCCCAGGCCGCGCAAGAGTCGAGAGGCACGAGAGGTCGTCTCAATATTGGTGCTTTTGAACCGCGCGGAAACGGGGCCGTAGCAAAACAAGCCTATCCAAGACGCAGAACGTCTCCAACAAATGCAAGGTCGCGCAAGCTGCGGCAGACCTCACAATCCCTGCGGCGTCGGAACAGAATACCAGAACGCAAGCTTACCCAGAAAACCGGGCATGCAAGTGGTGCGGCGGGACGGACAAAGACCCTGCGTCGGTCTCTTGGAACAAGGAAGGACACTCGACTCAGAGACGGTATCCGGCGTTACGCCCCTTTGTATGCTCGTCGTCTAGACATGAGATGCTCCCCAGGCGGGAGGCCGTGAGAGCTCCTTCGGACTGCTGCACGTTGGGCATACGTTGCGCCGGAGCTACAGACGAAGGTAGAACAGACCAGGGCCATCTGAAGCGCAGCGAATCTTGTCATTGAGGCCGAGCTTCTTCCAATGAACCACTCGAGCGGAAGATCGTCAACCTTGTCCGAACCCAGGACGGGCTTAGTGCCATGATAGTCATGACTGAGGGTGTTGCAAGCGGCCAACGAGTGGCCCGGCCACAGCTAACGGACTGAGTCGTGCGAGGTGGTGTGGTTGGCTCAGCGTAGGAAGAAAAATCCATGAAAAAAGAACGTGGCGGATGACGTCGTGACAGGGTGGAGGCTGGGCCGAGGAAGGTCCCTGCGCTGGCAGTCGACGACTTCCGTTTTTGTGAGGCGTGCGACAAATCAGAGTGGCTCAAAACCCAGACGCTAGAGGGAGGGTCCGGTGCTGTTGCCCAGCACTACAGGATCTTGATGTGCTTGGAGTGTGCGCTCGTTTCTGCACTGTGTTTCTACTGCTTTTATTTGCTGGCCCCTCACAGTCTTGTAGTTTATACCCAATTCTCAGTGGAGGCCGGCAGTGGCTCGGTGGTGTCGTCATGACCCACGATGCGCTGTCCACCAGGTGGGAATCAACCAACACCCCAGCTCCTGCTCGTTGCTGCCGCCCAAGACTCTGCGAGCTGGAGCTATCCTCAGTTAGGCCTCAGTCGAGCCGGGGTTCCCTCTTCTTTCTCTCTCCCCGCTAGTTTGGCTTCGCACCCCGGCACACGTAAACCTGGTTTGCATCATCTGATAGCCCACCCGTCATCCAATTCTCTGTCTCTCTCGCTCTTCTGTCTTATCCCCACCCTCCAGACCAGTCTTCAAGTCTCCTGCACTTTCCACCAGCCTTCCAATCTTGGTACGTCTCTGAGCATCTGCAGAACTAACCAACCAACCGGTCGGTTAGACGAATCAACCCAGGACAAGGACATATCAAGTCCCGGGCTCCCTCAACACCATTCCACCCTGCCATCCTCCCGTGTCCATAATCTTTCCCAGTCATCGCTCGGCCGAGAACAAGGGTCAGAAACACACAGAAACAAATCCAGAAACATAAACAAGACACATCCCACCCCGGCCTGTCATAGGTTTCTCATTTGACTGAAACACATCTACGAATCCGGCGAGTTTGCCCACTGCCTGTCACCGACATTACCAACACTACCTCCACCCTATTGCCCGTGAGTGACGAGGGTAAAATACTCGTGTACACGCCGTACGCCATCTGCCTCATCTTTCCCCAGCTTCACCCTTGCTATCTGCATTCCTGCACAACGTCGCCTAAGCCCACCTGTCTTTCAAACATAGGGTTGCTGAGTACAAATCCCTCCAGGTTTCCCTCCCAGCAGAAGAATCCCCAGCCATCCCAGGGAATCGCAAACACCATCCGCAAACACAAACGCCTACCCAAACAACCGGCAAAAATGGCTAGACGTAAGTCGTCCACGCTCTCAGACCACCCGCCAAACGTGGTTGTCCGTTTCCCCAGACTAACACCAGCATTCCAGACGCCCCTCTGGGCACCGCCGCCATCATCTTCCTCTCGGGCTCCATCGTCCTCCTTCTCTTCGTCATCCTCTCCGCCGTCCGCGACTCCACCCCTCTGAACAACACCTACTTCCTCGAGGCCGACACTTCAGGCATCACCGGCGCCCGCGAAGGTCTCACAAGATGGACCTACTTCTACTACTGCAACGACGAGAACACTGAGTGCTGGGGCGCGTGGCCCGCCCCGGCCTTTGGCTGGGCCTGGGGCCGCGACGCCGCCAACGTTCCCTCCGGCCTCTCTGGCAGCCACGGCGGCGGCACCACCAGCACTCAGTACTTTATCTGTGGCGCTTCGGCTGGGTCATGTACCTGATCGCCCTCTTCTTCATGGCCATGGCCTGGTTCGCCAGCTTCCTCGCCTGCTGCGGCCGTCTGGGTGCCGCTGTCGCCGGTCTGGTCTCGGCTTCCGCCCTCTTCTTCCTCACCGTCGCCGCCTCGTTGATGACGTAGGTCCAAAATTCAAGCCCTGGCGTTGTGAATGGAACACTAACATTGCCAACAGCGCAACGTTCGTCAAGGCACGTAACGCCTTCCAATCCGCCGGCCGCGAGGCTCACATCGGCACCTACGCCTTCGGCTTCACCTGGGGCGCTGGGCCGCCCTCCTCATCGCGACGCTCCTGTTCTGCCTCGGTATCCGCGGAGAGAAGGGCTACAACGGTGGCAGCCGTTTCCGTCGCAACCGCAGCACCCGCAGCCGCAGGTCCCTTGACGTCAATGGCGGCCGTCGTGTCAAAGAAGACTACGCATAAACAACGCGGCGACGAAGGCGGTTCAACATCTCCGCGCGAGAACACGTCGCGGATCTGTGTTTTGTCTTAAAAAAGGAGTTACGAGGAGGGAAGTATTTGTCTCAGGATCTGAATCGCGTGTGATGTATTTACGCCCGTGTTTATTCCGTGTTTTCGTCTGGCGTTTTCAAAGTTTCGTCCTCCATGTGGAGTTCTTTGAAGAAGGATCTCGTGGGCGCGAAGACGGGGCGGGAAACCATGACCACGGATGCTTTTGGAGTTTTACGCGTTTCGAGTACCCGGCTTTGACATATGCCACTCATCAAGGAAGTCTACCTACCCTAATAGACTAATACCAATAATTCACAATGCCCACTTCTTGCCCGTTCCGACGGCACCATGTTGTTCCACCGGCGCCCAGAGTCCCACGCGGTGAATTGAAGGTGACTTGCCACGCATCGCGGGCATGAGTGACGAGGACGAGTGGGCATGCGCGTGGTAATAACGTCGACAGAGCCATGCAACCACACGTGGGGGGTTCCTATATCTGGTCCCTCTTCCGTCCGGATAGGTCAGTCGCCTCGGCTCACGTCGAGAAAGCCCGGCGGGTTCGGCTACCAGCGTCTTTCTCTTTTTTTCTTTTTTTCCCTTCCTTTCCTATCCCCACGTACTTGCGGTGGATGCTGGATGCTGGAAACTCGGTCTTCAGCCAAATTCTGGCTAACAGCTGACTCTTGCTTCTAGGTCGACTGGAGCTGAGGGGGCCGAAAATCAGAAAAGTGATGGAGAGGGTCTCCGTACTGGGGTACTTCAAAAACGCCGTGCTTGCCAGCGAATTACTCGTACACACTACCTACCCTGTAGGCCCAGCCACCCATTGACCGGACTTGCTCTCTTTGTCGCTCGGCCCATCCTGCCCATCTACGGCCGTTGTCGTGAACATCACTCACAGCTCATCCTTCCATCCACATCTATGATCCATATCGGGGGTTTCGCAATCCCACATTCCAAGCAGTTGCAATTTACTCAAACGGCGCCAACATGTCGGGTCCCTGACCGCCCTGTAGTGACGGCCCATGTCTACCGCGCCTCTGTCTCCTTCACCTGGATTTGGTCATGGATGGAAGCCAACTGTGGAGGAACGACGGCTGTACCGCCTCAACGCAATACTGGCCGGAACTTTGGATGCGGATACGTCGATTGTGCCGTATGCGCAATTTTTCTCTATGACGGATGACACCCACGTCTACGACTCAAGCGTACGCTTGCATGACCATGCTATGGATACAATTTCGGCCGGACACCATGGGACGAGTGCGTGGACGAAGTCTGCGTATCCAGATATCATCAAAGCATCATCGTCGACAATCCACCTTCCACCTTTCCACCAGACCACGGGCCATGGCTGCCACTCCATTCCTGTCTAGGACATGCGCATCCACCGCCTCCGGTTGATTCATGGCCTTCGTCAGACTTGGACTTGCACCACACACAGGATTCAAGCGGGTGCAACCCCAAAGCTACTGTACGGAGACATCTCTCGTCACAAGTCTGAGCGAATGAGCCCGCAACCCACCGTTCAACTTGAGCCACTGGTAGGCCGCCGGCCTAGCGGCTTTGCAACACGCTTGCCTCCTCGCGATGATGAGATTGCGGTAACTCTGGCAGTCGGCCCTGGACCTTGGCCCGTTCCTTTAAGGTCTCACTCACAACCTGAGCCAGCCCATTGACGCCCGCCTATTGCACCACACGCAAACCGCTTCAGGAAGGGACAAGAAAACCACATGCCGTCCACACCATCCACACCCAAGCCGCAACTCACACAGCGTGTGTGCACGTCCAACCTTCTCGCTGCTGGACTGTCGTTGGAAACCATGCCCTCCTCTTAGACCCGGGGTGTGTGTGGACAAAAACGTAAACCAACACTCTCGGTTGAGCGAGATCTGTGACCCGCTCCCATCCGTCCCACCTACCATCCTTTTGGAAACCGGCTTGTCATTCGATACTCTTACACCATCTTGGCCTACGCCCCATTTGTCTTTCCTCTAGGATGGCTGCAAACAATCAACGTTCCGTTTCGTACCTTAAGTTGCCGGTGAACAGGGTCGAACATGGCCCTTGGAGTGGCCAGGTGCGCAGGGCACACCCAGACACACATTCGCATACGTAGGACGGACGACACAGCTCTTCTCGTCTGGACGCCAGAGTCGCGGTCGTGGATGGGCCAAAACAGCACTAAACACTAGATTCGGCCTTTTGCGCGTCTTGCGACACTGAGCTTGAAGCGGGCTTTCACTGCTCGGCAGCCCGCCAGCGTGGAGTACCGACAGGACCATGCATCGTACCATGCTCTTCGCAAAGTTGCAGGCCAACAAGCGGCATGGTTCCCTAACAACCTACAAGATACGTACCGGGCAACCAGGGGCCTGCCTCCCTCAAGCGGAGCCACTTCCGTGCTTTTCTCGAAGTCCTTTACGCCCTGAGAGCAGAGGCCTCGATGGAGATTGGAGATCGTGGACCGTCCAGATTCCAGCGTCTGTGCTTCGCATCTCGGGGGTTTTCTTCTGCCTTCTCTCGTACCAAGCAGATGTATGGATGGGGGTCCCAGGTATCGCAGCATGACGGCCAGAGCCTTTTCCGGTTTCCTTTGATTGCCTGGCTCCGTGCTGACCTCGAGTGGAGGCCTAAAGGCGCAAAGAAGGGCTATTGTCTTGTCTGCAATACCTTACCAGATGTTCATCTGGGGCTTGGGTGCATATCCGGTCGACACTTTGCGAGGCCCTCTTTTCACTCTGTCAGACAGTCGTGGCAGGAGTGTCATCAAAACGCCGCTAGGTGTGTGGCACTTTGGAGGAAACCACCAGCACATGCAAGGCAAGGTGCAAATCCCCCATCTACGCTACGCGTACCAGTGCTTGGGCAGAGGGAATGCTCTGGAGGGCCTGGAGGGATGAGGGGCTTATGGACCCATTGCCCCGATGGCGGGTGTCTCTCGCTGGGTTCCATAGATCCCCGGCGGGCTAATATTGCAACGTCGACTCTCGTCTGACCAGTCAGTTCCGACTAGGCTCGCCGGAGGGACAGTCTTGCGTCCTCGATGGCGGGCCACGACTGGTCGGACGATGACGGGGACCTCGTCGGCTCAATGCAATAAACCCACCCTCTGGGTCAAACAACGAAGGGATGTCGTTCCCCTTGGACCTCTTCTTCGCCTCTAGCCCCTGGACTGGCGGCTGGCCGTGGCGCTGTGCTTTGGCGGTGCTGGTCTTGGTTTTGGTGTGGTGCTGGCTACTGGAGTAGGTTGCACGAGACACAAGCAGGGGGGTGGCATCTCCAGACGCCGACCTGGCGGCGTGAGCGCCTGGGCCGAGCGGTTCTTTTTGGACCAAAGACATTCCATCCATGTTCTTTTTTCTTTCCTTGCCTCCTTGACCGCCCGTCGCCCGCTTGTCTTGTTCACTCCCCTGCCCCGTCCTGCCCCGTCCTGCCCACCCGTCGAAGGTGCTGAACTGGGACGATACGTACCGGCTTACTGCAGGCATTTGTCTTTCTCGATACTTGAGCCTTGCATCCCGCCATGGCACCGCAGGTTAAGTTGCAGTTGCAGTTGCAGCTTGGTATGGCAAGGTACGGATCGGTACGTACCCATTCCCATTCCTGCCTCAATGGGAGGAACCACCAAAGACCACCCACCACACAACCTCGTCCATTCATCCTTCCACCGCCGACCATCCCTCCCAAATCCTAATCCCGTCCTATCCATTGGTCTCCACCACTCCTCCGTAGCGTACCAGAGGCTAGAGCGAAGCAGTCGACTGCCCATCACGTCCATATCCACACCCACCACCGCTCTCCGCTCGCACGCGCACCAGCGCTATCGACAAGTCCGTCCCACGCTTCTCCTTCTTACCCCCTCCCTCCCCCCTTGCCCCCGGCTGTAGAACACCTACCTACATGCAGCCCCAAGGGAATCAGCCGCCTGGTCTGCTTCGACTCCGAGATGCACGACGCTCCGTTGCTGGATCCTTGCCCAACCCAACATGACGCAGCCCGCAGCCCGCTGGCCGCCCCTCCCCCTTCGACATCCAGACACACTCACAAAAAGGGACGGGGACGGTACGTACCGCCCCTGCCCTGCCACGCCTGGCACATCTGCACTCCCATCAACATCACGTCCACCCCATCCATGCACGCAGCCCACGCTCGCTGCCTCTTCGTGCACACATGCCAAACCGTTCGTGGTCTTAATCGCTTGTTGTCTTTTTTCTTGGCCCACTCCGTACCCATGGGCGAGCATTCGCGCCTCCGACTGGACCCAAGGTTTGATTTTATCCTTCTTCTTCAAGACCCAATCCACCGTCACCCATGTCTTTCACCTATTGCACTCCCTTTAGAGCCCTCTCGGAGCAACGTCCATACATAGCCTGGGCTGAGCCCATCCTTTTCGACTTGTTTATATCATCACCACCCGCCGCATCTTACTCTGTCCAGCTCAAGTAGTCGACAGACAACACATATCTTGCACCGACTTCATCATTGCTCACACTTTCGTCACCCTCAACAACACGCTTCTCCCCCATCACACAGCACAGCACGATGATGCCCGCACTTATGGGCGGCGTCCTCCCGGGACCTGTTCCCACCGCCTACCACACCGACACTTTGTTCGATGACCTGTCGAGGCAAATGGCCATTTCTCAGGCGTCACGGCGTTCATCCCGGGGCTCCAGCGGGCAACGCAACGGGAGTGCCATGCGTGTTGTCAAGCCCACCAGTGCCAACAACAGCCCGAGGTCGTCGTCAGCAATGCAGGCAAGGAGAAGGACTGTGGTGAATGATGGAAACCTGGCGAGGCGGAGACAGCAGCCCATGGAGCAAGTCACCATGCCCGACTACGGTTCTCAGTCACGACCAAGCCGTCCCCTAAGCTGGCACCCTTCCACCTTCCAACAACAACAGCACAAGATGCCCGTTGCCCAGCACATGTCCTCGTACCCATTTCCTCCTACAACATCAACATACGACACCGACAGCTACCACGCCTACCAACAATTCCCGCCAACCCCAGCGGCTTATTCGTGCAACACATCACCCGTTGCCTCGTTTTCCCCCCTCTCTCTGCCCTTTGGTGCATACGACAGCTCTGCGTATCTGCCCGTCGAGGGTTGGAATGTTCCCCAGCAGGCACCTCCGGCCTACGTATCGTCGGAGACCACTGGATACGCAGAACCCTTCCCGGCTTTGCCCACCACTCTGCCGGACCTCACGCCGTCTTCCACATCCACACACTGGGCCTCCTACCCGATGAACGGCTTCCCCAGCACTTCTCCTCCCACCCCCGAGACGCTGCCGCAGGCTCAGCAGCCCCAACCTATCGTCCCCAATGAAGACACCATCCCTTACCAGCCTCTGGACGAGCCCGAGGAGGAGGGAGAGATTCTGGTGGGCATGGGCCTCTACGACGCGCCGGACAAGTATGACCAGGATCCTCAACTCGACGTCTCTCGGTCAGCCATGTCTTCACTCCTTGGCGCGCCGTACCACCCTCTGGAGGGCACCGGCAAGGGCCTGAAGTTGGAGGAATCGTGGCAGCCTCCTGAGAGCGACGACGAGGACGCCGATCAGGACGATGCCGATGGCGAGGACTCTGATTAACGACGGGATGAAAGATTACCTTGTACGGTACGAAACCGGCGCAAGTGGTTATGATTTTACGACGAAACTTGTATACTGTGTATGATTGAAAGATGTAACATCAAGGATAGGGTTTTCTCAGGGCGAGATGGAGCAGGAGCAGCAGTCTCGTCAAGATTGAGGAGCAGCGGATGAAAGAAAAAAATGAGGCAAATACCCAAAGATGAAGCATGGGCCAAGCAAGTGGCCCATGCGTCTGCAAGAGGAGCAGTTCAAGAACTGCCCAGATAGAAACAACCCAAAATGCGCATGGCGCAAATATAACATAAACACAAACACATACAGCTTCCCATTGTTCCAAGGTGCTTTGCAATCGCCCGACTTGACGAGAAGAAGAACCGACCACCCCATGCCAACCTCAGCATGTGAACCTTACAAAACACGCAGCAGAGGGAGGCGCTGGATCGAAGTTCCATCGTCAACGCGGACACTAAAAATAAGCGAGAAAGAGCCTCCCGAACAGCACCCATGTCGAGGCATGGCATGAGCTGCATGTGGGCCAGTGCTCCCCTGTCACATCTCGTCATATAGCCAATCATGTGCATCAGCTGTATCCCCACCCCCGCCGTTCTGGCCAGCCCTGCCAGGTCGCGACGCACCCCGCCCGTGGCTAATAAAAACTATAGAGGTTGCCGCTCCGGTGACCTCACTGACAAACCCAGCCTCCCCCCTTCGCTTCCCACACGGTACACTAACACGCTGGAGCGGTGGCACCTACACAGTGTGGTAGGCAGCGTTCAAGGGGGAGAGGGGGTAATGGACGAGAGGAGGGGGGAGGGCCGTTGTCGGATCGAGCCTGGCGGCTTTACCCCACCGCGGATGGTTTGGTCATGTTCTCTCGCCCCCTCGAGTCACGAGTCACGAATTGTGACATTGGGTGGAGACTGTCGGGCTTCGGTTTGGATTTCCTTCCTTGCCAGTTCGATACAGACCGGGCCTCCAGTCCCGCAAAGCCACGACTCGCCCGTTGTACGCTTCGACCGGCTCATACAGCAGAAAAAAGAAACAGAAAGTAAAGACAAAACCACCACTCAACGATACCATCACCAAAGAATCGATTTCAAGATGGATCCCAGTTCGACTGAACCCCCGCATGCCATGCTGCTTTTTCTCCCCTCCTTCGGCCAGAGGAAGTCCTCCGCCAATGAACTGATGATGGTGGGAGCGGTTGATGCTCGGCGCTGGCTTCGTGACCCGGTCAGCGCTGGACGTACTCAATGATGCCGGCATTCCCGTCACCTTTCGCCTTTGAACCACCAGTTGTCTTTACATGTTTGACGACGACAGCAACACCTCAGAGAAGCTTGCAAACCCCTCGAGTCCGCCAAGGGTTTGCCCGGGGACGTCGAGCACGCCGCGCCCATCTCGCTCGGCGGCTAGACACCGTCGTCATGAACGAGATCGGTATGGGCCGGTATCGATCCCCTACGCCTTTGAGACCATCGAGGAGGTCCACCGCGAGGGCAGCAAGATCCTGTCCTTCATCTCGTACTGCGGTGGTCTCCCGCCCCTAAGGCCTATGATAACCCGCTCGGCTACGAGTTGTCGTGGTCGTCCCGCGGCATTCTGCTGGCGTTCTGCAATGCGGCAAGTACTGCAGGAATGGCCTGGTCGTTGACATCTCGTCCTAGGACCCGTGGCCACGGCCAAGTCCTACTTCGTCTGAGCCGGGTACGCCTTCGCCAACCGCGATTCGACCAACTACAGGGAGCGCTATAGCATCCCCGAGGCGCCGACCATCGTCTGCGGCACCCTCCGCTACGAATGCTTCCCCCAGATCATCAAGGTGCTCGTCGACATCGGCTTCCTCGGAGGAGGGCTAGCGCGACCGTGTCGCGCTCCAGCACAAGTTCGAGATCGAGCACAAGGGCGGCTCTCTCGAGACGCGGACTTCAACCCCAAGGCCTTCTCGGACACAGGTAAGCTCGCCGGCGTCCCTGCAGTGTCGCCGTCAAGCGGGTGCTCGATGGCACCAGCGCTGACCGTGGCGTGCTCGCGCCCATGAGCTCCGAGATCAAACCCAGCACAAAAATGAGCTTAAGGACAAGTGCGGCATGAATCTCATCGTCGAGACCCTGTCTCAGTGTTGGGTGTCTGCCGTTGCGAAACCACAAGAAAGCACGGCGGCACCTCGGATGAGCACAAAGCTCAGAAAAAAAGTTTCGACACTGTTCACTGGGGGGCAATGTAGAAAAACACATTGGCGTGAACACGATACTTGGTTGGTCCCCTTCATCTCATGTACGAGCCCGAAGATTGCATCAGCCCACGCGGCATTCGGCCAACCATGATGGTTTGATGTTTGAGATTGCTCAGACGATTTGGCTTGTGACAATTTTTCATGGCTGGAGTGAAAGTGTGCGGGGGTCACCGAGAGACGGGAGACGAACCCGCTGCCGACAATGCTCTTCGCGCGGTCCAGTGTCGGGAGTGGAGGAATTCCCGGGAAAGCACAAATCATCTGATGTCTAATAAACGGGCTGGCCAAAAGAGTCGTTCGAGCGGCGCGTGGAATGTGTTGCCCCTGAATTGTGTCTCCGCCGGTGTGCTATGTGCGTGGCGTTGCGTGTCCCAGATGTCTGGCTGATGTGAGTTTGGTTTGGCTTGGCCTGGTTGGCGGTGTATCTGATCTCAGTTCGCCGCACGCTACGCGATACTAATCTGGGAATTTCGGGTGAGGATTGAATTTTGTGGTCTCCAAACTTTTCCCCTTCCCCTTCACTACTGTCCCCTTCCAACAGAGAGACTCTTTGTCAACACACCCACCCCTTGAAACGCTGAGACTTGTGTGTCGGCCAGCGAAGTTTCCAAAGGCGAATCATTCCGACCTCCGTCCGAATAAACATCGAGCCGCAAGCCGCAACGCCAAGGACGAGAGAGAGAGAAGCAGCAGCCCTTGAAAGCGAGCGCTCTGAAACATCGTTCCTTCGGGGCCAAATTCTCTACACCTGCACGACTCGCATGCTTGACGGCCAGCTTGGGTAAGGGCGCCGTACCTTTGGGCGGTAACGCGGCGCAGCTGAGCCTGGACACAGTCGCAGTCGCACCCGACCACACACCAAGAGCTGCACACGCTGCACACACCAGAATGGTCCAGTACATCCTCACGCCATGGCGCGATCGCCGCGAGCTGCTCAAGGTTCGCCAGCAGTTCTATCCCGCAGCCCCGCCCTCCGCGGTCTCTGCGTCTTCAGCAGCAGCAGCAGCAGCACCCGCACCCGCATCCGCGTCTGCATTGCCGACGGCACCATCGCGGTCAATACGAGCGACACCAGCAACACCAGCGCCGGCACTAACATCAACAACAACCACGCCAGCACCCCAATACCACCGGCACAGGACGGGTACGACGAGCGTCGTCGGCGGCACCAGCTACTCCAGCATCGACGACGACGACGACGACGGACACCTGGCGGCCCAACACCACGCCGTCGCCAGGGTGTCCATGTGGATGCAGCGCGGCAACTGCCCGCACATGGTCGAGTCGACGGCCCTGTTGACGGCCGCCATCCTGAGCGACGGGGAGAGCAAGGGCAGTGCCGGCACCTACGCCGTCCGCGCCGCCTATGCCGCCGCCTTTGGCCGGTACGTTTGTCTCTCCTCAACCTAGCCAGAATGTGTTGGTTCCAAGTTCCCACGGCCCAGAGAAAGTCTATTGTCCTCGCCCTTCCCTTGGGGGGCTTTGAAACAATCTATCCCGCCAGGGATCTGGGCGTCCTTCTTCCCGAGCTCGCCTCCCGATTTTTCGATTTCGGCGTCTTTTCACACATCTCACCTCCTCTTTTTGACTTTACTGTCATTGTCACCCCATCCGCACGTACACGCCCCCCTCAGCTCCTCCCGACGCCCCGTCTCCTTTTGGACTTTTGGTGTTGAAGCCTCACCAAGTCCCAAACCCAGCCCCAGACCCGGACCCAGAACAGACCCAGCCCATTCCGGTCCGTCTGATGAAGGGCGCAACCGCCCGATCTGCCCTACCGTCCGCTGGACCACAGGCAGCACGCATGTACACACACCGCACCGACACACCCCCATTCTCCCAGCAAACCCGTCTTAGTTTGCTTCTTGTCTCACCTTGTTCGGCTCGCGCAAGTGTGCGCGCTGGTCAATGGCCTGACGGGCGTTCCTGGAATCGGGAGGCGTGTGTTTGATTTCCTCGAGACACGCAACCACCCACGGGCCGCCGTCTAAGGCGAGATTTACAAAGCCATATTTCTCCGGAGGCGGCGGCCCAAGGGCTGGCTCGTGTCTGCGCCCGGGCTCCTCCCGGCTCTCTTCCGCCTCAGCTCCCTTGTCCCTTGGACGCTCTGCTAATACCGTCGACACCTGCTGGCCGATCATTCCGTTGGACTGCGATTGCTCACACATTCTTCCCGATTAGGTTCGTAACCGGTCTCTTAGACGGGCACCAGGACAAGCAGCGGAAGCTGAGCATGTACTCGGTGGCCAAGACCATCGGCCTGCCGGCGACTTTTGTCGAGCTGCGGCACCAGGCGACGCACGAGACGCTGCCGTCGCTCGCGAAGCTGCGCTCCGCCGCGCGCAAGGCACTGGTGTGGATCTGGGAGTATTACTGGCAACACCTGGGACCCGACGAGGTCGATGATGAGGTCGAGGTTCATGCGAAGAAGGTCGGCGTCGCTACAGCCGCTGCGGGTCGCGCCGTCGTCGTTGCCTTTCTCGAGGAGCGTGACGAGGCGCGGCGGGCGGAGATGAGGAAATGGATTGACGGGCTTGACGAGAGCCGGTTGCTCGCCACGCTGGACAAGATTGCAGAGGCGCCGCCGAGCAACGCCGTCATGCTTGCTGCGCTGCGATTGTCGAGGGAGATCCTGCAGAGGGGGGGGCCGTCGAGCATGGACAGCAAGGGGAGGGAACAGACGTGGACGAGGTTAGGAAGGACATATCGCGGTCGAAAGACGTCCTCATGGCGGAGACGGAGGACGTCGCGGAGGCCTCGGCCGACGACCTCGAGCCCGAAGAGGCTCGTGAGAGCGGTGGCACAGGGTGGGCGAAGTTCGAGGGTACCTGGAAGCCGCGACCGATTGGCGTCGCGTGAAGCACCCAGGCCTACCAAAACGCTCCCATGTTAGACGACACCTCGATACCACTAGACAGATAGAACTGCATGTATTGTTGAAACTAAACGTCGAAGTGAAGTTATCGCCGTCGAGATTACGGTCACGTGGGGTATGACGAGAGAAAGTGGATGGGGTAAGGTACCTGGCGAGGGGAGAGGAGAGGGGCCCGCGGATTTGTAATAACGTCACCGTGACTTGCCGAGAAGAGCTTCCGACAAGCCAAACCCCAAAGCTCTGAACCGTCGAAGAAACGCATCCCATCCACGCAACTGCCTTTCATGAATACCCTCATCGCAAGGAGACCGCTACTGAGACAGAAACTCGCCACCGCAACAGCCGCAGTGAGTTATCATTCTTGCCAACTCGGCGCCCTCGAGAAGGGTGGTGAAAGGGGGTGGGGAGTGAGTGGCTTACATCGGGGACAGCTCACCTTCACCAACGCCATGCATATCCAGTCGATTCCCATGTGTAAGTCGGGCCCCGTCATGGACCTCGGGAAGGCTGCGGCGGGGAGTTCGGTGCTGATGTTTTGTGGTTTTAAGGGGTGGGCAGTAGCAACAACTACGCCTACCTGGTCAAGGACGAAAAGACCAACGACGCGGTGATCATCGACCCGGCCAACCCTCCCGAGTGAGTTTTGTTCCGGGCTGGAATGAGAGTCTCCCGACTGACGGTCGGGACGCAGGGTGACTCCCGTGCTGCAAAAGGCCATCAAGGCCGGCGAGATCAATCTCACAGCCATCGTTAACACGCACCAGTAAGTCCGCGGCCCTCTTTCCCCGCCCCTGCCAACGTGAACGCATCTGACATCCTCGGCAGTCACTGGGACCACGCAGGCGGAAACCAGAAGCTCGTAAGTCACCGCCGTCGCCTGCTCGCGGGAGGCACTCCTGACACGGAACACAGCAAGGCGACCTCGGCCTGGGCAAGCTACCCATCATCGGAGGCAAGGACTGCGAGGGCGTGACGAAGACGCCGGGGCACGGGGAGTCGTTCAACATTGGCAGCATCGCCGTCAAGGCGCTGCACACGCCGTGCCACACGCAAGACAGCATCTGCTGGTACATGCAGGACGGAGAGCAAAAGGTTGTGTTTACGGGGGATACGCTCTTCCACAGCGGTGGGTCCCGCCCTGTCTCCCTCGTACATCCTCATCCGGAAGCAGAGATGTGAACGAGCGAGGAGCCGAGAAACCCGCGGCGATGCTGACGGGTCCATGTCCCAGGCTGCGGCAAGTTCTTTGAGGGCAATGCCGAGGAGATGCACAACGCGTTGAACAAGACGCTGGCCTCGTTGCCCGACGACACGGTCGTGTTTGTGAGTTCCCCTGGCGCGCGAGCCTCCAAGATTGGAAACGTGACGCGACGCTGACGGAAGACAGCCCGGCCACGAGTACACAAAGTCCAACGTCAAGTTCGCCGCATCGGTACTGCAGAACGAGGCGGTCCTCAAGCTGCAGGCCTATGCGGAGAACAACAAGGAGACGCAGGGCAAGTTCACGATTGGCGATGAGAAGGTACGTCGTCCCTGCTGCGGGCCGCGGGGGGGGGGGGGGGCGAGAGAGAAGGGCTGACAAGTGCTCGACAGAAACACAACGTCTTCATGCGCGTCGAGGTGAGCAACACTCCAGCCGAGAGGGGGAAGGGGAAGAAGCGAGACTGATGCGCGAGCAGGACCCCGAGATTCAAAAGGTCACTGGGGAGAGCGAGCCCGTTGCTGTGATGGCCAAGCTGCGCGAGATGAAGAACAACTTCAAGTGAGTAAGTGATGATCGTCTCCCTGCCGGCGCCGGTCATCATCTCACGGCAAGTCTTCGCTGTCAACGTGAATGATGCAGGGCCAGCCTCAGACCAGTACTAACGGTCCAGTCCACCCCCCGAATCGAAGATTTGAATCGAGGAAGCGCGGGACGACATCAGGAACGCGACGAAAGCGGTAGGGGAGCAGTAGAGTAGACACCAGTGCTCGCGACATGTAGAGAGATAATCTAGTCTGTCGAGGCCATCACGCATCCCGGGTGGACGTGCAAAAGCCATGTGAGGCGCGTATTACAAATTCAAGGCGCATTCAACACATTCACAGGCGGTCCAACGTGAAGTCAAGGCTTCTCTCATGTCACGATATGTCTCCCAAAAGGCCCTAAGCGCCTCGACGACCGGAGTCGAACGAGGCAAGAGTGCAGCCCTGGGAAGAGACGTCCGTCCTGCGGAGGCCCCCGTTTGTTTGATCTTGCTTCACTGTCCACACGTGCTCGCTCTGGGTTATGAAAGCGGCAAGCTCTAGCATTTTTTAGAAGCTGTGATTGTCGTCTCTCGGCTGGGTCGAGACGGCGGTTTCCTGAGAACGAGGGGTCGGTCGAACCGCCCGGTCCGGCTGAAGGGTGAGACGCTTGGCTTTGGTTGCCGTGGCGCCACGTCCATGGCGAAGATTCGGCGCGTGCGGCTGCGAATTCTCGTGCAGCCTCGCAGCCGCGATGCTCTCACATGGGCATTGCGGAAGGCGGATGGGGGGTCGTGAGGGGTGCGTGGTCCGGAGTCGGACAGGCAGCGTCGTCCACGGTGTAAAAAGGGTAGCAAAGTTGCGATCAAGAGGCGGCCGCGAAACGCGTCGCATGGTCGTCGAGATGCCACCAGACCAACCACGACGGGGGTCCAGCGGGCACGAGTTGGACCGGCCCGAGTCTACCGCGCGTACCGCAGAAGATGGCCGGGCCCGGCGACGAGGGCGAGACGGCCGCGGTACATAACCGGAGACCGCATGGCCCTCTGAGACGGTGGCGTCGTGGAGGTCGACGCTGCGGTCTCAGCCGTGGGTTGGAGGTGAAGGTCAGATGAAGAATTGAGAAAAAGCTTGCGGGAGGTTTTTATATGTGTAATTTTTTTTCTCTTCCCGTAGGCGGGCGGGGGCCTAGCGGGGCCCGACACCGTGCGCCGTCTCCGGATACACGCTGTTACGAGCACTGTCTTACCGCGCGCCGCCCCGCCAGTCCGCCGAAACCCATTAACGCGTCCCCTGGGTCTCCTTTCGCCCCGTCGTCATCGACGTCGACTCTGCCTCGCACACCGGGACCGCCGCCGCCTCTTTTTGCGACAACATCTCCGCGCGGCCCACGAACACGAGAACGACCGACAGGAACACGCCGGCAGACGGAAAGCTTCGCGACGCGCACTAAAACTCCAAACCCAAATCAGCAGACAGCCCGAGCCGCGCTCATCCACAATGGTGAGTAACCCAACCCCCCCCTCCCAAAAGAACCCAACAGGCAACCTAACAACGGACCTCCACCCTTCCAGCCCGCCAAACGGAAACCGCCTACGGCCGCCAACCCGTCCGACGTCCCCCGGCCCCGCGCCTCCAAGCTCGCCAAGGAACACAACATCTCGGCCCACGAGGAGCGCGAGATCCGCGAGGCTTTCTCCCTCTTCGCGGAGCCCATGCGCGGCCACTCGAAGGAGGGCGTCATCCCGACGTCCGACGTGCGATCCTGCCTCGTCGCGCTCGGCATCCCGCCCTCCTCCCGGGAGGAGCAGGCCGAGTTCGTCGAGATCCTGGACCCCGAGGGCGAGGGCTTCGTCGACTACGAGCCCTTCTTCGCCATCTGCGCGCTAAAGTACCATCAGAGGGAGCAGGGCGGCGGGGAGGAGAGGAGGAGGGAGGTCGAGGAGGCCTTTGGGCTCTTCACGGGGATCGGGGTCGGGGCCGCGGCGGGGCCGAGGGACGTGATCACGATCGCGGACCTGAAGAGGGTCGCGGGCGTGCTGAGGGAGGACATTAAGGAGGAGGTGCTGCGGGACATGATCCTCGAGGCCAACGGCGGCGCGGGAGTCGGCAAGGGGGTGAGGAGGGAGGAGTTTGAGGAGGTCATGCGCCGGGCCGGGGTCTGGCGCTGACGTGGCGGCATTGGGGGGCGTTTCCATGGACTGGAAGACGGGGTCGAGGTGTGCGGATGTTTCGCGGTCTGAGCTGGCATTATACCCACGGAGCCTGGCGTTTCTCTCTCTCTCTCTCTCTCTCCTATACCTTTTCAGAAAAGGAGGATGGACTCGGTGTCATTCTGCGGACACGCAAGGTTATACAGCTCGCGAGTCGGGCCATATTCCTGTCGAACAACCGCTTCGCGACACGGACGACACAAGAACTATAGGGATGGTGGTACTGGTAATAACGATTCTATCTGATCTCAGTGCAGCCCATGCCGTCGGTGGGTGTGGATCACCACCACCCCCGCGTAGATTTCCATGCTCATAAAAACGCCCTTGAAATATGCATATTCCGGCCTTTCCCTTGGTGCAGTGTGTGCCATGACCTGGACACGAGGACGGTATCATCCTATTCTTCCTGAAAAAAACTAAACAAACCCTTCCCGTATGTTGGTGAGATGACGACCGGAGGAGGGCACGCCGCTCCGTTGCGTCGTGGCTGACCGGTTTCCTTTTGTGCAAAGAATTGGAAAACGTGGAAGCATCGAACAGCCTGGCCCCCTTTTCAGACCCTCGATATGTAAACCTAGAGGGCCTACAAGGGAGCAGAGTGCGGATGGTCCAGGCCGACCCCCTAAGCCGGCGCACCTCCCGCCGCCTTTGCCTTCTCGGCGGCTGCCTTCTGCGAGTCGATGACGACTTGCAGCTCGGGAGGGGCCTTGAAGCCGGCGTGGTCCTGGTGGCGCTTGTAAAAGTAGTTGTCGGCCTTGGGGCGCAGCTCGGCGGGGAGCTCCTCGAGGACGCACTCGAGGATGGCGTCGATGGACTTTTGCTTGGAGCCGTCGCGGTGCCAGATGGAGATGAGGTGCGAGTTGAAGCGGACCGACAGGCCGACGCCGCAGATCTGGTCATCTTGGGTTGTCAGCAGTCGTCAGTCATTTGCACGGGCGGGGGTCTTACTGTCGTCCAGCACGCTCTGCAGCTTCTCGCCGATGGCCAGCAGCTGCACGCGGGTCCACACGTCGGGACCGATGTTCTTGGGCACGCGGAAGGTCCAGGCGCCGCCGTTGATGTTGCGGCGGTCCTCCCAGATGGGCTTGAAGCCCTGCTTGAAGAGGTAGATGGACTCGCGCATCTTGATCTGGTCGACGGGGGTGTTGTTGTTGTATTTCCAGAAGTCCTGGACGGACTCTATCTGCGCGCCGAGCTGCTCCAGCTGCACCTTGTACTCGTCGTCGCTGCCCGTCTTCTGTTGGTCTTTCGACTGCCTGTAGGGGTCGAAAGTTAGAATCGCCGTAGCTTCAGGGGTTCGATTGCGGGGGGTGCGCAAAGGACGGCGCATGGTCTCGTGTCTGCACCATGCGCCCAAGGAGACTCACTTGTCAAAGTAGACGTTCCAGTAATGTTGTGTCGGCAAAGGGCGCATGGCCTTGAGGAAGTTGCGCTTCGCATCGTCACGCTGGTCGGCCGGGGAGCTGACACTTGGCGAGTTGGGGTCGGTGGTGCTCTGGGAGAGTCCCGAGAGGCCACGGGTGAATAGCGCGGGTCTGGCAGCCATGGTGTGGAAGTCGTGGAAGAGGTCGTGGTAGAAGCAAAAGAAGAACACCGGTAAGTCGAGGCGGCGGAAGAGGTGTCGAGGCGAAGGGTCGGGTTCAGAGATGGACTGCCGGACGGCGGCTCTCGTATGTTGCTACTGCACCTGGTCGGGGATCGGTGTCGGGTGGGCGTGGCCGGGAGAGGGACGGACGGGGCACTGACACTGGAGCCTTTGGGCTGGTAGCTAATCGTTGGTTGGCTCGGTGGAATGCGGCGGCGCCTAATGTAGCAACGAGGGGCAGAAGTGGGCTGGACCGTTGGCGGTACGGAACACCTCGAGTCTTGAGTGTTGGAGACGGTGGTCTTCTGGGTGCACAGCAAGGTGGTTGTTGGCCCGGCGGGAAGACGTGGAGAGACGTGGAGGGACCGTGGCTTGGGGCTGTTTGGGATTCACCAATGAAAGGGCCGTTTGGTGGGTTTTTGGCGATTGAGGGGCGGCGGCCTGGGCTGAATTCAGAGACGGGACACGGAGAGAGATGGTGAGATGGCGGGGGAGATTGGATTGTCAGAGAAAGATGCCCTTGACGTGCAGCAAAGGTACTTTGACGACACTTCGGGTCCCTCCAATGTCGATCTGTTCAGGGCGGCCGGGGGGCGAGTGTAGAGACCCCTGGAGTTGTGAACCAAGGCACCTGTCAAGATGGATTGGGGCAGAGAAAAGTGTCAGTATCGCAGCAGAGGTTCCTTGCAGCTCTGAATGACTCGGCGGACGTATCCAGGGAGTTGGCGACAAAGAGAGGTGGTAAGGACACGACGGGGGGCGGCGACCGAGGGAGGGGCGGTAGAGAGAGAAGAAGAAAAGAAGGAGACGACTTGGCGGCGCATGGTAGGATAATAAGCCATCCTCCGTCTCATCCCACATTGTGTGGTCGGCGACACTTCAGGACCCCTCTCTCATTTGCTTCAGGGTGCAGCACCGTCCGTAAGGCAAGGTGCATGATGAAAGGGCTTGGGAACTTCAAGGGACGAGACAAGACGATCCTCGGTTCGAAGGACAAGGCATCTCGACTGGAGAGTAGCTCTACACCGGGTACCGCCGCGTACTGCGTCAAAGGGGATGGGCCTGTCTGGAGATTGCACAGGGAGCATCGGAATCCGTTCGAGAGTCCTCTGATCTGAGGTCTGAAGCGCAACAGGGCAGGGAACTTTGCTCATCATTGACGAATGGCGCCTGAGGGTGCAATTCAGCAGAGTGTTGGACCGGGAGAGCGGACTGGGCAGGAACACGAGCAAGGACGTGGGTCGCCTCGGTTCCGTGGAAACCTCAGTTACCCGTCTGGACAGTAGTCAGAGGCAGGCGAATGAGGGAGTTGCAGAAGCGATTCCTACTGCTGCTGTGTTCCTGGCCATGTTGCCTGCCGCTGCACGACACGAGGCAGGCAAAAAGACAGCGGCATCCCTACGGCAGGCACCATGGATGGCATTCCGCGGCAGCCCGTCCGTCCCGACTTTGGGAGACGTGCACTGAAGACGCTGAAAACCGGTTGACTGACGGCGCTAGGCGGCGAGGGACAACTGGCGCCTGGACAGGACCAGACCAGAAGCGGCAAGCAACGGCAACGGCGGCCATTTTGGGGATCCAAAAGACGGTCCAGAAGATGCATGGCAGAGGGGTTTGGCAAAAACATGAATGCAACCCCCCCTAGGGATGAGGCAACCTTGGTGGGAACGTCTTACCGGCCTGAAACATCGAGGCAGTCGTTGCGGCCAGTGATAGAGGGCGTCGGCGGGAGGGAAGCTCAGACCGGATGTTCAGGTTCTGGTTCGAGAAGGCTGCTCAGTGCCCAATGTTGAGTGCTGATGCTGCGACTCCTCGCCCCCCCGGAGCGCCCAGAGATTGACACGGCACGGCAAACGACAGGGACCAGGAACGGGGCATGTGCCGTGCCGTGGATTCACGGCCAGCACCTTGCCTGAGCGAATCGGGGCCTGTTGCGGGTTCCGTGTCCAATCGAACAGGAGTTTCGACGAGCCCCACACAGCGACATGTCGATAAGTCGCGGTTCGGTATGGCGTCGGAGACGAACACTCGTCCGCCGAGACATGAACATGCGAAGAAAGCCTCGTTCTATCGGTTGCCTGTTGCTTCCGGGGCCCAGGTCTCCAGACGCGGTTACAGACGCCAGTTCGGTATATCGCGATCGTGAAGCAACACGGTAGAATCCTGAGCCGGCGAAATATCAAACCGCGCGCATACGACCACGCACCCGCGGCATGTCAATTGACTCTGGAAACGTCGTCATGCCACACACTCTCTGTCGACCTCGGACGCCATCCAGCTCAGCATGTAGCCCGTTCGCCCAGATACGCTCGCCCTCCTGGCCTAATCGGCAACCATCCATCCACCCTGGGATGACTTGCATCTGGCCCATGGCCGATACCTCGCGGACTCCTCTCGACGCGGAAACCATAACTTGAGATGGGTTCAGGAGGACAGATATCCAAGGCAGAAATAAGTTCGGACATGACCCCTTTGACTCCCAGCCTCTAACTCCGTGGACCAGCGTGTGCAGGAACTCTCCCGCGTTCAAGCCTGAAGCCTTTCCCCCACCCCAAGCCGTCTGTAACCCTGGGGTTCCTGGTCCAATGCCGCCATCTTGTCTGAGCTTCCTGCCCTCCGACCCTTCCCTTCCCCCCACTGCCCAAACGGTCACACCGCCTCGCCCATCCCACAGCAGTATTCAGCGTAACTCGACGCTCAGACTCAAGAAACCACGGAGCCCTGCTCCGTCGCGTAGGACTGTGCCGCTCAGCTGGGCGTCGGTCACCGATTTCCCAGACGCATCAGTAATTGCTGTGACATGTGTGTGCCGGCGGCGATCCAGAGCATTTTCTGCAGAACCCCTTCCAAACCGAGATGCCGACTTTCCCAGACCGCAAGCCGTTCCATCTTCGCGACTGGATTCGCCCTTTTCACAACCTTCTGAGCCGCAAAGCGCCTGTCCACCCAGTATCAAACGCCGCATTGGACCAAGTCTCCACGGGCAAAGCTTCTCGAGCACTCTCCCTCTTCTACCTCCACGACATACCGTACCGCGTGTCTCGACATCGCTCGAGGTGTTAGGGCTGGCTCCTGCGCATGGCGGGCGCGCACAGCAGTTGGCCCACGTTAGGGTTTCCAGTAAGACAGCTCTATGCACGTCGCACGCTGCCGTTGCCGAGGAGCCCGTCTCAGACCTCTGGAACCCCCCAGTGGGCGATTCCGCCCCCGACAAGCTCACCGGCTCGCTCGCCCGTCGTCTCTTCCGGATGCCCCATCCCTGCCCTCAAATCTTCCGTCCAACCCTGACAACGGCGTCCCTTCGTCTTCCTTTCACCTTCGACTCTCACTCATCCTTCTCACCAATCCCATTTACTGAATTTCAGTGAGCAGAAGGGCAGAACGTTAGCATCCGTGCTCGTCGGCTCTGACGGCCCGTCCTATCATGTCTAAAATCATGTCTCTATGCCCTGACCTCTCTCACGAGACACCACCAATGGATACTAGTTTGGGATACCGTCTGTGAGAGAAGAGCAGCAAGACGAGGAGAACATCCGCCGACTTGCCACAAAACCTGACAGCACGGGTCACGCTATACGAGTCTCAATCGTGACGTGTACATCAAAGTCTAGCGTATCCCCGAGAGCGGATTCTGATTGTCCATGCTACGGTATTCTAATTCGCCTCGTTGCCGTCATCAACCTAACCCGAGAGGTCTTTACATAATGCGTGTGTATGTGTTGGTGTGCAGACTATGGACTTTCCGTCCCAAACAGCCCTATCCCTGAATACTGAAGACTCCCAAAACACCATGCTGCTAACCATCGTGATCTTGGCGATTCGTTCAACTATCAATAATCGGTGTCGTACTTTATTGCAAACATCCCTAGACACCCAGCTTGTTCCCCAGGGCTGCATTCTCCCTGACCCAGCGCTCCTTGTCGTCTCCAATCTTCCTCCTGAACATGCCCAGGTCGCTCAGCAGGCTGCGCATGTACTCCTGCATGTCGCTGGCATTATCCTCCATGACGTCTGAGTCGTACGCCGTGTCGTCAGAGTCGTCGTATAATGACTCGCCGTCATCCGTGTTCTCCTTGTCCTCTAGCCCCGCTGACCTGGCCTTCTGACTCTCGTCCTCCGTTTCCTCCGGCTGCGGCGGCTTGATCGTAACAGCCGGGATCGGGTTCTTGAGGCTCTCGAGCGCAAGCTTGAGGTGCAGTCGCAGCGCTTCATTCTCCGTCTGCAAGCTGCGGATCTTGCCCTCCGCCACGAGACTGCGCTCCTCCATCATGCGCTGCATCGTGGCTACGTGGTTCTGGTATTCCTCGAGCTTCTCCTCCTGGTGCTTGGTGTCCTTCTCCCGCCGTCGCGACTCCGAAACCGACAGCTGGAGGGCGCGAATCTCCTCCGCCATGGCTGCAATCTGGGCGTCGCGCTCTGCAGACGAGATCTGGTCTTGGTTGACGATCGCGCGCGTACGGATACGCTTGGCCTGGTCTGCGTAGCGAAGTGTTGACAGTGTCTCCTCGTAGTCCGATGGCGCGATGCAGGCAATCATGGCTGTTTTGCTGTTGCCTCCCAGCGAATCCTTCAACAGCCACGTCAGAATCGAGTCTCGATACGGGACGACGTCCTTGTTGCGCTTCCTCGAGCCCGGCTTTGCGTCGGCGAGCGCTCCTATCACTCGGCCGAGCGTCGTCAGCGACTTGTTGATGTTGCTACCCTCGCGAAGTCGCTGGCCCGTTGCCTCGGTTGCTTTGGCGCGTTCGCTGCCGGCCAGATCGACCAGTCGAATGCGCGAGCTTCGCTCCGTCGTCTCGTCCGTCTCCATATCGTGGTGGATCTGCTTGAGCATGATGGTGAAGACCGCGTGACTGCGACTACTGGTGTCGTTCATCCTGGTGCTGGCCACTGTTCTCGATCTATCACCCATGGTCATGTACCGCAGGATCTCGTTCAGATTCCGGACAGGCATCTCGGTCAGATCCTTCACGTACGGCCCCTCCGTCGGCGACTCCCTGATCTTGAGATAGTATGGCGGCTGGTGGGGCACGACCGGAACCAACAGATCGCGGACATGCTCGTTGTACACCTCAAAGTAGGATACCCTGACGTTGTAAGAGATGTTGGGCGTCTCATTCTGCGCAGCCTCGATTCGCTCGAAGAGATCCTCGCACGTTCGGGGAATCAAGCCCGGCTGGTCTGGCGTGCCCATCATTGTGTAACTCTTGCCGGAACCGGTCTGGCCGTAGGCGAAGATGCACGTGTGGTAGCCCTCGAAATTGTGGTCGAGGAACTCCTCGCCTAGGCTGTTGTAGACGTCCTCTTGGTGTGCATAATACTTGTCGCTAATGTCGTGACTCCAGAACGAGTTATCGAACGTGAACGACTTCTCCTCGATGATCTTTCTGCTCTTCGCTTTCGCATTCGCCGGGTCGTCGTCGTTGGGCACAAGCAGCGTCGTCTGCTGGGTGATGGGGTCCATCTCTACCAGGCACTCGGCGCCGCGCTCAATCTCTGGATCTTTTGTCAGCTTCACCCATTATATACCGATGCGTCTCATACCTCTGGGCAGAAACGCCCGAACTCGGACGACGACTCGGACATTGCCTCCCCCGTCCATCCTGACCGGTCCATCGTGCGACCGCAGCGACGGGGTTGAAGCAGACGAGTAAAGCGACGGCATCTCAGAAACCACTGGCGGCAGCAGTCGATGGTCGAAAGACAGTCCACACAGGGTCAGCTTCAGTTCGTCGATAATCAGGCGGTATCGTTGTCGTTGTGAAGCCCACATCCCAACACAAGGCGGTCGGGCTTGTTTACTCTGTTGCCTGATTAGGAGGAATGCTGGTGGGGCCGAGTTGCCGGGGCAGTGACGCCACACTAACTGTGTGGTGTGCTGTACGCCTGGGGTAACAGGCAGGGGGGACGGTACGTATTTCCTCTGCAAACCAGAGGTATATATCACTGGCACTGGGTTGGTTGAATACTAAGAAAAATAAACGACGGCCGATGTAGCAAACGGAGGAAGAGGCGCTGCTCTACGTCGACTAAGAAAACAAACACGAAAAGCGGTGGTCGTCGTGAACGTGAAGATATCGGACGAAGCTACGGATATGGCTTTGGGCAAATCAGTCGTCCATGCAAACTAAAACTCTAGTAAACAGTTCCGACACCTCTTGGATGGTGTCAACGCCCAAACGCCACGCCGTCTAACCTCGCCCATGGCCTTTATGTCCGTCTAAGTCCCTTGCCCAGAAGCTCTGAGCCCACCTCTGCTATCATCTTCTCATTCGGAAATTGCTGCTTCTTAGCCAAGATTGTATCCTCTGCGTCCATTGCTCTCAGGAGATCCGATACTTCACTGTCGGCCGGGGTGCAGTAGACTAAATTGCCCAACGCGAGAAGCATGCCCTGGAGAGCCTCTGGCGAAGACTCCTCTTGCCCTATGGCCTCCAAAACCGACGCGGCCAACTCGACAGAGTCACCTTCAGGGAGTACATCCCCTGACTTCTCTCTTCTTGCCTTGTTGCTGAACAACGCCAGGTTGAACATGAGAGAAGAGGCAGATACGCGGACATTGTTGTGGCCATCATCCAGGAAGCTCGATGATATCAACTGGATGATTGGCGCTCTCAATGCCTCGTTACGAAGGATCTCTTCTGGGAAGAGTGGCGTTGAGAAGAAATTGCACGCCATCTGCAGCGTTACCAACCGCAGAGCGTAGGGACATTCATTGTGTGAGTTGACGAAGTTAAGAATTGCCAAGACAGTCTGATGCTCCGGCTCTTCCGCGAAGTATCCGCTGAACCTTGCATCCACGAGCGCGCATCGGAAGAGGTCGACGATTGTGAACAAAATCTCGACAGGCTGAGACTGAATTGACTCCTGTACGAATGTCGAGACCTCGACCAGGTTTGGAAGTACAGAAGCTGCAGCTCCCTGCTTGTCGCGGGCCTCGACAAACTGTTTAATCCCCTGGACGGCTGGCTCGCTTGCCGTTGAACCCATTTTGGCCAGCAACTTGGCCAGTGGCGGTACTTTGGAGAACAATACTGGTTTTGCGTTCGGATTGGAGAAACTTGGGAGGTTGAGAGACTCGTGGGGGTGTCGCGGCCAAGCCATCTGAAGCAAGAGCTGGACGTTGCCTCGAAGAGCAGCAGGATCAGCGCCCGCCCACTCGTTCTCCTTCTCCCCGTGCAGGTACGTGATGAATGTCGGGGTCGCCCTGGGATAGTTTTTCCCGGGCAGTGGTGTGAGCTGAGCAACATCGACCTTGATGAAGGTGGCCTTGTCGCCGGTTTCTGCCGACAGTTCATCAAATACCGGCGAGATGACTCTGCATGGCGAGCAGGTTGCGGAGGTGAAAAGGACAACAGCGCAAGACTTTTTTGCAGCCTCGAGTGCATTTTCTAGCTCGTGCGAACTGTGCACAAGTCGGACCTTCGCCTGGGACTTCACAGGGTGTGGCACTGCGCCATTGCCGTTGGTGGAAGGGTTATTCTGGATGCCAAGGATTGAGCCGTTTTGTCTGCTGGAGTTGATGGTCTGGTTCAATTGGGGCATAAGCATTCTACCCATCGGGGAACTGAGTACAGCATCAGGCATTTTGACGATATGCTCCGGAATGCCCTTCCCAAGCAAGAACTGGGCAAATGAATCTGAAAAGTTGTTGCAGTTGTGTTTCCACAAGTCGTAGGCCTGGAACCTGGTCAGCCTTTTCAATCTGCGAGGAGTATGGGACAGATGCTCACTTCAACTGTAAATATTGGTCTGAGTGACTCAAGAAATTCTTCAACTACCTCCATGGGCAATTCCGTCTTCCCAAGGAAAACTCGTTCCATGGGTTGGCCCAGATGAGACGAACCCGGCGTGATGGCTACGATGCCGCCATCGTAGACGTACTCACGCCCGTTCATTTGGATCGATGTGTGATAAATTGCGTCAAGATGGAACCCCAGCATGCCTTGCGACATTTGCCGCGCAAGACCACGGGACAGGTCATACACCAATAGATGCACGTCCATGCTGGCGGTACAAGTGGATGGGGACGGCTAAGTACGACTCTTACTGAGCCAATATAGTGTTGAATTCGACGAGATGACGAGGTAAATTCGAAATCGGACTGAGTGGATGAGAGTTTATAGCGTTTATGACACGGTTGTACTTTGATGCTTTGTTTTCTTGCCTTCGAGTATGTATATCAGCGCCGGAGGCACCAGTCGTCGTCGTAATAGATGATGGACGAGAAGCTTCCAGGGATCGGTCACGGTGTCGGATCCGGTGGGAATTGCGCCACACGTGGCTTGCCCAAAGCGTACAGGATTTGAACTATTACATAAGCCGCAGTTAAGGTAGGTGCCAGGTTGTCTCCCTACCTCGCCAGTCCCCAGAGGCTAGCAAGCTGAAAGAACGATCTAGGAACGGAGAGAGGGGCTCAGGGTGAGGCACAGGGCAGTTTAGGGGGGCTGTAGCAGGGAATGGCAAGCCCTGCCCCCTAATCGCGGAGCCATTAAGCGGGACGCGAGATGGGTGCAATCTAGTGGACTCGCGTCGTCCCCGGTGCCGCACCCAAGATTAGCAAACTAGCAGCTCAAGCAGGGATGTCTGGGTTTTGATGACCTCTCAGCAAAGAGAAAATCTGCAGCTGCCATTGAACCCCCTTCGAGGCCTTCGTACCTTGCATCTCTCAGCCCCCCTTGACGCCTCCTTGCCTTACATATACGAAATTCGCACTTTTTTCTGGTGTTGTGACACGATCCTGTCCGCTCCTTATCTTCGGCCATCCGCACATACCTTTGTTTCTCGCTGTGCCGCCGCTGCTACGTTTGTCATCGGCCCCCAATTCAAATCCACTCCTTTGTTTCCCCCTCTCGACGGCGGCGTACCTCGAATGCGTCACGCTCTGTTTCTCTAAGCACCCAACGACACGCGACCAATGCGAAGAACATCTGTGTCGCTGCCGACCAAGCAACCCGCTCGAGATCCACACGAGAAACCCGGACGATTCGCACCTGCTCAACGGAATACTGGTCTGTTCGCAGCGCTGAGAGATATGTCTCAAGCACAAAAGACTAGGTGGATGAGGACGGGCGCTATAGCCTTCTTCGTCGTCTTCCTCTTCTGGTATCTTTCTCCTCGAGGTGTCAACGTCTACAATGGTGGAGGTATGCGACGGTCGCCTAATGAAACCGTCGGCCAGGATGCTAACAATCAACAGTCTCGAAGGGCGGCGCTGGTGGACAAGTCCCAGCGGATGCCTCCTACGGCACCGAAAAATGCACCCAGTCCAGCTCCAAGTCGAAGCCCATTGTCCAGTACGTCCTGATGATCGACGCTGGCAGCACGGGATCCCGAATCCACGTCTACAAGTTCAACAACTGTGGTGCCACTCCTGAGCTCGAGCATGAAGAATTCAAGATGACAGAGAAGTCGGTCGGCGGTCTCAGCAAGTATAAGGATGACCCCGAGGCTGCTGCCGCGACTCTCGACATCTTGATGGACGTCGCCATGCAAAACGTTCCCGACAAGCTCAAGTCTTGCAGCCCTGTCGCGGTGAAAGCGACGGCTGGACTCCGCATGGTCGGGACCGAGAACGCTGAGAAGATTCTTGCGGCTGTTCGTAACCGCCTTGAGACCAAATACCCCTTCCCCGTCGTCGCCAAGGAGGAGAACGGAGTTGCCATCATGGACGGCGCTGACGAGGGTGTGTACGCCTGGATCACGACTAACTACCTCCTCGGCAAGATTGGCGGTCCCGACAAGAGTCCTACTGCTGCTGTCTTCGATCTCGGCGGCGGCTCGACCCAGATCGTCTTCGAGCCCACTTTTAAGGGAGCTGCGGACGGAGGCATGCCGGAGAAGCTCGCAGAGGGCGATCACAAGTACGATCTCTCTTTTGGCGGACAGAAATTCGAGCTCTATCAACACTCCCATCTCGGGTACGGCTTGATGAGCGCCCGCAAGGCCGTACACAAGACCTTGGTCCAGGAGATCTTTGAGAGCAAGAAGTCTGATGACAGCTGGGTTAAGCAACCCATTGTCCACCCTTGCATCGCCCCGGGCATGGTAAGGGAGGTAAAGGTTGAGCTGGACGACGACCACCCTCTCGGTAAGACGGTGATGTTCAACATGACCGGTCCCTCCCAAGCCGCCCCTGCGCAATGCCGCAACCTTGCCGAGAAGATCCTGAAGAAGGATGAGGACTGCAAGCTTGCTCCCTGCTCCTTCAACGGCGTCCACCAGCCCTCGCTGGCCAAGACCTTTGGCCGTGAGGATGTTTACATCTTCTCCTACTTCTACGACCGTACCAAGCCCCTTGGTATGCCCGACTCTTTCACACTCCGCGAGATGCACGATCTTACCAACTCTGTCTGTGGCGGCGAGAAGTCATGGGACTTGTTCGCCAGCATTCCTGGTGCGCTCAAGGAGCTTCAAGGCCGCCCTGAGCACTGCCTCGACCTCAACTTCATGATGGCCCTTCTCCACACCGGATATGAGATGCCTATCGACCGCGAGGTCAAAATTGCTAAGAAGATCAAGGGCAACGAGCTGGGCTGGTGTCTTGGTGCTAGGTGAGTCAACGATACCTCGCGTGAACTTGTCGACCAATACTGACTGAGTATCCAGCTTGCCGCTCCTCTCTCCCGGCTCTGGCTGGAAGTGCAAGGTTAACCAGGTCAACTAAGCCAACTAGCCATCTAGCGACAATGTTGCGCAGGCCTACCTTGGCGTTGGCTGGCTTGTATTTTTATAGATTTTTAATTCCACGACAGAACTGGGAATGTTCGATTACGAGTTGTTGTATTGGAGACTAACGAAGGTTACACGGCGGATGCAGGAATACGCATCAATACACAGACCAGAAGGCGGGCGTTCTTTGTCTTGTATAGTTTTCATGGGTATCAAGGATTAAAAGCTCGTCAAGCTTATCCAGTTCGAATAAACCATGCTCCCTGGACACTGCTCAAGTTTGCATTCAAAGCGGTGCTGCCACCATGCCTATCACGTCTTCGATGACGTCCTCAGCGCCGATGCCATCAAGTATAGACTCGATGGCTTCCAGCTGACTGCCCCACTGCATGCTCCTCTCCTGTCGAGGATGCACGATTCGGATACGATGCAGATAGACCTTCCTAATCGCTAAATGAACGAGAGCGGGCGTGACATAGTCTAGGCGATGCAGCGGAGCAAGGCATTTGAGCAACTGGTCGAAGTGTTTCGTTGCGACGGGTTCGATGCCGCCGGCAACTGCACGGTGCATTCTCAAGTAAGTGACGATGTTCATCTGGTAGCGCAGCACGTCCACGTTAATGTGTACCTCTTGGCTGAGCTTTGCGAGAGTCGCGATGTCCTAGGAAGGGTCAGCTCACACGTCTTTCATGGATGGTTTCCTTAGGTCACTTACACCTTCGCTCACGACGGGATCCTCGCTGACGACCAGTATATCCTCGTTGATGCTCTTTTTGACCACGCTTTCAGTGCTGGCAGTCTCGGCGCCGTCGGTGGCATCGTACGCCTCATCAAGGTTGGCGAAACCATCGTCGGGGTCATGCCAATGCGCGATGAAAAAGTAGTCGTTCAGGTGCAGCGTAACGTGGGCCTTGCCGCCGCTCTCAGCGCCTAGGGCGGCCACGAAGAGGAACTGCTTAGGAGCGGTCTGGACGGAGGTGCGGGTGAAGATGCGGCGGGTGCGGAGTAGCTCAAGAACCTGGATCTGCACGGCCTTGGGGGCGCGATCGAGGTTCCGAGCCAGTACGACGTTCGCAATGGTGGAACCGGCTGCGCAGCCGGGGCCGGTCGGGCTGGAGGCGGTGACGGAGGTCAGAGGAGAGATGCCTGCGCGAGAGAAGAAGTAGGAGGGTTCATTGCGGGTGCGGAGTGGCGAGCCGGATTTCGTTGCTGTTGGCGACGGGGCTGTGAGGATGGAGGATGCGAAATCCTCCAAGGTGGTTTGCGGAGTGCAGTCCACCACAGCGCATTTTAGACCAAATGTCTTGGTTGCGGTCTGGATATATCAGTTCTGGGCGGAGTTCGGGGGCCCAAAAGGCACACTCACAAGCTGGAGTTCCTCGATGAGCTCATTGAGGGCGACAGGCGGAGTGCTAACGATGCAGTGTTCTCGGTTGACCAGGCACAGCAGGGCGGCGAGCTCGAGGTCGCTCAGGCCGTGGACCTTGGCCAAGAGATCTTCTTCATCCGCCATGAGGACCGGGGTAGACGTGTGTCGAAAGTTCCATCAGCGCATGCTGGGCTACGGATGTAGTCTTGCGGCGTGTTCGTCCACGGTGGCATACATGTGATGAGAGAGACCGGGAGGCGGCGATATGTTGGTCTTGGTCTCGCTCTAAGAACTGTGAGTGAGTGTACCCCTTCTAACTCGGCCGCCTGGACCATCATTGAGATGAGGTGCAAAGTGTGGCTGAAGCAGCCTTGGGCGTCATGTGGAGAGTCTGCTACGGTAACGTTCGGGCGTGCTACAGTGCTCTGGCCCTCTGCGCTGGCACCGTCGTCCCCCTCGAGTACTCGTATAGAGATGACTCGCCTTACGTCAGCTGCGTACGCCACAGCGCAATGCACCATCTAGCGATAACGAAAGACACTCAGGACCTTTCTATGGTTAGACCCAGCGCAGGAAGCAGCTCTTTGATAGGCTGAAACCTGGAAATGTGACGGAAGCTCTCAGTACCGCCTGCTTCCCTGTCAACCTCCACCGTCACTCTCCATCCATCGATCTATCGACCTGCACTCGACACCGACCAACCACCCCTAAAGCACGACACCGGCCCGTTTTCGACCATTTCAACATCCGAATCGATACCAGGCCCAGCCGCGACGCAGGAACTCCCTCTGACCGTGCAGACCGCAGCCTGTGGACGCCAGATTTTACCCGAACTTTAACTCACACATACCTCAACGATACAAGATGTCATCGAGAAAGAAGGTCCTTCTCAAGGTGGGCTTCCTCAGTTGCCCCCCCCAACACATCTCTATGCAGCAAAATTGACGGGATCGTTATCTTCGCAGGTCATCATCCTTGGCGACAGTGGTGTCGGCAAGACGAGTTTGATGAACCAATATGTAAGTTTCTGCCTATCTGCCTGGCAATGACTGGAGGAAGTTGAGCGCTAATTTGACGTTTCACCGGGCCTAGGTCAACAAGAAGTTCAGTGCAAGCTACAAGGCCACGATTGGCGCCGACTTCCTAACGCGCGAGGTTCTCGTCGACGACCGACAGGTGACGATGCAGGTGGGCAATTACTGACACGCTCTCCGATTGTATACACGGACCAGGCTGATAATGGATGGTAGCTTTGGGACACGGCGGGACAGGAGCGTTTCCAGTCTCTCGGCGTCGCCTTCTACCGCGGCGCCGACTGCTGTGTGCTCGTATACGACGTCAACAACTCCAAGAGTTTTGATGCTCTGGACAGCTGGAGGGACGAGTTCTTGATCCAGGCCTCGCCGCGGGACCCCGACAACTTCCCATTTGTTAGTTGCCAATGATGTCAAATTAGCGGGTACTGTGACTGATAAGAGAGCAGGTCGTTCTCGGAAACAAGATTGATGTTGAGGAGAGCAAGAGAGTGGTGAGTACGCTGGTATCATTCTTACCCGCACGACATGCTAATGGTCCGTAGATCTCGACGAAGCGCGCGATGACCTTTTGCCAGTCCAAGGGTGGAATTCCCTACTTCGAGACCAGTGCAAAGGAGGCTATCAACGTCGAGCAGGCGTTCGAAGGTTGGTTTTGGTTTCCTCTAACATTCGTAATAGAAATACTGATTACGTTAAATAGTCATCGCGCGGAACGCCCTCGCCCAAGAGGAATCTGAAGAGTTCAGCGGAGACTACCAGGATGTCATCAACATCCCCATCGAGAACCCCCGAGACGGATGCTCTTGCTAAGTAGGTGTCGGTTTAGTTGATTGATGTTAAGCGGGAAGATGACTCTGGCGGTACACAGTCTCGAGGCCCATCCATTTCGCATTATGTTTAGTCCTCGGGCCTTTCCACATATCCATTTTGGCCTTGGCTTGATGTAGCATATCCTGCACTGGTATGAACGGTGTTTAGAGGTTTCATTTGAATTTGATCACGGGTTTATTTACAAGATACCAACCATTGCGGCGATGTGATAGGTTTTGCCGCTTGAGTGCTGCTCTGCTTAGAGTTATTTTCGTGACGTCTATCCGGCGCACGCTCGTCCCATCATGGTCGGAGGACCGAAAGATATCTTCCTACTCCTTCGGACATTCGATGTCAAGAGCCGGCCCGAGCTGACGGATCATGCTTGCCGTCCGTCACCAGACTCCGCTCAGAAGACTGGACCCAAGGCTACACTAAGCTCCAAGGCTGGAAACCGGCACTAGATCCGACCTGGCAACCTAGCGCGGCCCGGCAACCATTCTGCAAGCCGCCGCGCGGCTTCATGCTTGGCTCTTTCCAGCGGCGGCGGCACAAAACAAGGTTGAGTCTCGTGCTCCGAGCAAGTGCATGTCGAAAAAGAATGTTGGAGAGAGAGGGAGGCTGAGACTCAAGACGTAGTGGCACGCGACCGGCCCACAGCCATTGGTTGGTCGGCACTTGGGACGAAAACAGGGGGCGTTTTCGCCTGTGCCATTGAGACTCAACCTCGAAGAAACACCTTCCAATAGCGTTGACACGAATCTTTTCGAGAAGTAAACGCTCGTCGAAAAAAAAAACCCTCGGACGACGCGGCCGACGAGAGAAGCTTGCCAGGCTTCCTTGTGGGTTTATGGTCCACAGTGATCCCGCTCGAAGATCGTCATACCTCACCCTCCACGGCCCGAAGTGACAGTTGGCGTACGGCATTCTGTGCCGGGCTCACATGCGCCGAGTCAGCGACAGAATATTCGATAATTGCCCCCTTGAACAGGTTTACCCGCGAATCTCAAAGTCTTTGCCGCCGCTTGCCTGTGGTCAAATGCCTACGGCGTCGACGATCTTGGACAACCAGACGGCGGACAACCCTTCCTGAATTTCCCTCCCTTTCTCCCGAGCGAGCGTCAGATCGCAAAACCCGAACCAAATATGGCACCGAGCGAGCCCATGCTGCCCGCCGCGTTGGCACCCGAGCCGCACGGCCGTCCTCCGCGGAGGTCCTTCTCGAGCGCCGACCGGCTGAGCGCGTCGGTTGCGTCTACTAACCGGTCGAGGTCGACGATGCGGTCGTCGGGATGGCAGACGAAGATGGGACTGGGCGGCATGGCGAGAAGGACGTTGGGAATTTCGCTGCTACTTGTGACAGTGCTGCTGTGGACGATATCCAACTTTTTGGCATCCGTATGCTGGACCACTTCCGTGGAATACTGATGGACTCGCGCAGCTGACGGTTGACAGTACATCTTTTCGGATCATTCTTACGATAAGCCATTCTTCGTGGTATACATGAACACGTCGGTGTTCGCGGTGTCCCTCGTGCCGATGCTGGTGCGATTCCTGATGCAACACGGCGTCGAAGGCCTGCGGCGCGAGGCGATGGTGGTCTGGAACGAGCAACGATACGGCAAGGCGAGCCTCAAGACGGCCGAGGATGAGGAGGACACGGTCGCGGGGGAGCGGTTGCTGGTCGACGACGAGCCGAGCCTGGAGATGGGGGGTTTCGAGATGAACAAGCCCGTCGAGCGGCTCACTTTCCGAGAGACGGCCATCATCAGCCTCGAGTTCTGCATGCTGTGGTTCTTTGCAAACTACTTTGCGTCTGCGTGCCTTGAGTACACGAGCGTCGGTAGCGTCACGATTCTCAACTCGACGAGTAGCGTGTGGACTCTCGTCTTCTGCGCGCTGATGGGCGTCGAGGGTTTCACGCTGCGCAAACTTATCGGCGTGCTGGCGTCTCTGACGGGTATCGTGCTCATCTCGACGGTGGACCTGTCCGGGTCGAGCGACGAGAACCGTGGGTCGTTCCCGCACAAGACGACGACGCAGATCGCCATCGGGGACTTGATGGCCTTCGTCAGTGCAATCATCTATGGCCTCTACGTAACCGTCATGAAGAGGCGGGTCGGCAACGAGGACCGGGTGAACATGCCGCTCTTTTTCGGTTTGGTTGGGCTGTTTAACCTGGTATTCCTCTGGCCCGTGTTCTTCATCATGCATTTCACCGGGCTGGAACCCGTAAGTTATCCGTATCGTGCGTGGTGTACCACAACTAACACCGTCCAGTTCTCCTTCCCGCCGACGGCCAAGATCTGGGCCATCGTCATCAGTAACTCGCTGTCGTCCTTTGTTAGCGATATGTCGTGGGCGTATGCCATGCTGCTCACGACGCCGCTGGTGGTGACGGTGGGCCTGTCCCTAACGATCCCGCTCTCGCTCATCGGCGAGATGATCCAGTATTCGCAATACTCCAGCTGGGTGTACTGGGTCGGCGCGGCTGTGGTGCTCATCTCTTTTCTGTTCATTAACAACGAGAGCCACGAGGACGAATCGGGCGACAGGGGCGCCGAGGCAGCATCCCAGGCGGCGCACACATAGACGTGGTAGAGAGAGGGCCGTCGAAGGGCAGAGCGCGAGGAGAAGCGCGGGGAGTATATGTATGCATGGATCACGGCGTTTTACAAAGCATGGCGTTTCCAGTGTTTGGATTCCCTGGAGCGCAGAAACGAGCACGGCATCTGTCTGCTCTGTACTGTTAATAATACAAGTAACTTGCATCATTCGGATCCCCGTATCGCGAGGCTTCGTGAGCGACGTTCCACAGAGGACGGATGGTCGGGGCGGTTGACGCGGCGTCGCAGGGCACTTGGCAGGCTGCAGGCCAAATGGTTTCTGACAAACCTCGTCCGACATGCAGAGGACTCGCAGGAGTCAGTCACATAATGGGAGTGGATACGCCTGCAGCTGCGGCGGAGAACCTGAAGTGACAAACAGGAACACGAGGGCTTGGTTGGTCGGCGAAGGTTAGGAAGCACATGCAAGTGCGTGTGGTTGACTGGTTGGGAAGGGGTCGGGTCCGGCCAAGAACACAAGACGGCATTTTTGAGAATCCGATGGGCGGGTTGGGCAAAAGACGATGTTTGCTCATTTCGGGATAGGATCGACGGGGTGGGAGGGGAGGACTGGCAGTGACGCAACCGGATTGGCCGCCGTCCTTGGTCTGCCTCCACCGCGGCCGGTGGGAAATAGGTGACTGGTTCTATTCCTCAGTCTTACTCTTTGGTGCGGTGGTGGTTCTCTAGAATTGTTAATTCCTTGGCCCGTTGCCGGGCCCTCCCTGTATCCGAGAGAGCTGCGGGAAATTTGGAAAGTTTGTTGGCACCTTATTTCGGGAAACCTTCGAAGCTCTCGACCAAGCAGTCAGACTAAGAAGGGTAGTGTGGGTGGCTTCGTGGTGATGTGGTGGGCAGAAGTGTCGGAACCAGCAAGAGCTTGAAATGGCCGTGCAGAGACGGAAGGTCCGAGAGCTTTGCCAAAAAAGTTGCAGGAGACGGGAGAAGAAGGGAAGGTAAAGCGAAAAGATTGAAGGCGGCTGGATGACACCGTGGGACCCTGCCGGAATTGATGGTCCGCTTAAAACTCGATCGCCGGGGGTCGGAAGACGCTTCCTTGTGCAGAAGGTCCTGAAAGTCCAGAGCCAAAGTCCCAGGAGCTAAAGGGGGCTTGGGAGTCGAGTTATGACCCTGTCTCTCCCAACTCTTAGGTCCTCTGACCGATACAAAGACACTACCCCAAAATGACGGATTTGAACCCCAAGGAAACAAGAAATGCGGCAAGCCACAGTACCATTGCTTTGGGATTAACTCGTGAATGCTCGGCGCACCATAGAATCAAGTGCTGAGCAGCGTCGCAATGCTCAATGTTCGATGCGAATCCAGCCCGATGGAAAGAGCGGCCTTGTGGGGTACGGCCGCCGAATGATTGGATGTCCATACGGTAAAGGACCCCTGAACCTGACGTCCTCGTCTCTCCACGCCTCTTGCCCCTCCCTGCCTCTTGCGCCTGACCCCTGCCGC
>JAIMZG010000502.1:0-29916 GCA_020466075.1 Colletotrichum coccodes
AAAAAACGGGGAGAATGGAGACGGACCAGACAGCGAGGGCTTTTCCAGGCTATTTGGGAAGGTCACGCTCCCATTGTCGCATTCTTGCTTGACAACGGGGCCAAGTTTGATAAACCAGCTTTCAACGCAGCCGTTGGTCAACCTCATGTAGCCACTTTTGAGGGAATCCACAAGCGGGGCTTTGACGTCAACTCCGTGGAATTTGACGAGCCTATCATCAGGTGAGAGTAACTATTCATAGTAGAAAATAGCAATTTGCTCACCGATCCAATAAGAGCAGCTGTTGGGAAGTTAAATTCTTAAATTGGCTTCTCAGACATGGCGCTGACCCTAAACTCACGAACCTTCGAGGGTCTGTAGCGCTAGAAACAGCCGCCTGCGAAGCCTTCTCGCCGGTCCCAAAACTTCTACTCGACCACGGAGCTAGAATGAAGCCACATATACTTCATACGGCAATGAATGAGTCCGGTGCGGCGGATATAGAGATGGTCCGATTACTTATTGAGAACGGTGCAGACGTTAATTACATTCACAAGAGAAATGGCACAGCCCTCCACCTTGCGGCTTACGATAACCGGAAAGATTTTGCACAGCTTCTCTTGAGCGCAGGAGGAGATCCAAGTGTGGTTGCCAATGGTGAGACCCCGGCGGAAGCGGCTAGGAATTGTGGTCATATTGACATTTATGAGCTGCTTCTGGGCGCTACGACCCCTGCTGATCATGATAATTCCTAATCGCATGAAGTTCAGGGACATGCAGGAAGGAGGTCTCGAAATGCTCCTCGACTGATGGAGATCTTTAGACATTTCAAGCTTTACTAAATTTCATCGTACAGCAGCACATAAGACCGGCTGCTCCTTACTCGAAATATCAATCAAGACCAATGCTTCTCTACGATGTTTTGCGAATTTTACATTGCTCGCCCTTCACACTGCTGCCTTGGTTTCGGTGTGATTTCAAAGTACGCATCATCGTTTAAACTTGACCAAAGTCAACATCCTTTGCATGAGACCTCAACACCGAACACCGTCTCGCACTCTGCCGCTGTCCCTTTAAACCGGCAGAGCGACGAGTGTGTCTTTCTGTAAATTTTCTCAAGGACTTGTCGTTAATTCCATTGGTTATTGGTAGTGGTAGTCCACTTTTGACCTTCACCGTCGATTGGTAGTATTCGCTCCTAATTCCGTGCAACCCCTGGGCACGAAGTCAAATATCTCACACCGAGTGCGATGATCTGGGTTCCTAAATCGTGCCTTGATCGAAAGCTGTCACTGGCCAGAATGTGGCCAACTACTGCAATCTTCTAGGGAAGCGTGACTAGCCTAAATACTAAGAGTGCCCTGTGTAGTTGCATCTCTCCCTAGTTTCAGACCAGAAAAATGGTATGATTGGCACTCAGTACCGAGAGGGTATTGCTTTCAGCTTGGTTCTTGAATAGTTGTAGTGTGGCAAGACCAACGAGTAAATTTTCGATGAGTACAACATTCAAGGGCTCAGAGAGGTCTGAGAATCCAGCACAGCCTTGGCATATCAAAAATATCTGGCGATTTAATCAAGGCACCCATTCTTTAACATGCAAAGTTCGAACGTAGCGGGCCGCGCCTCGAAAGCCAGTTATCGATGGCCTGGGAACAAGATAAAAACAAGTCAAGGAAAGCCGTCAAAACCATCGCAATAGAGTTTGCCAATGGTGATAAACTGAAGAAGATCGTCTCAAGTCAGGTTAACTCTAACAGGCGTGCTCCCCGATTCACTTCCCACAGTCAAATCTTGTCCAAAGCCTATCCCAACCAGGGGGGGGGGGACAAGAACGTCACGTGCTGGGCAAAACGACGCCAGGAAAGATACCATGTATCAAATGCGTTATTTGGCGATGAAGGCTTTCCGCTTGAAGCCGTTGACTTTGACAACAGAGGACTTTCTTCAATGTAGCTGTCGCATATTCAAATTCACACTACAGGACATCGGTATTTTCTTTTCTTCCCCTTTTATCGAACTACTTACTAATCGACGCAGACCATACTTCGCTTTCAAATGTTGCATTAGATGGTCGAGCCAAAGTCAATGAACGTGGATCTGATTACCTTCCAGAGCACATAGGTAAACGTAAAACTCGGCTTGTTTACATAGTTTTTATATAAGCGATCCAGACCTCGCAGACGCAACGTTGGCCCACGAATCTACCACGTGACGGAGAACAGAGCAACAGTGAGTAGCATAATCACACCGTAATTTTGAGCATCCTCCACGACCCCGCAGCAGCCGAGGATTCCGCTTATCGACCTGACACAGTTAGGGATCGGCAATTTGATTGCGATCCAAAGGGATGTTCTTCACTATTGAACTTTGCCCAGTTTTAACCCTCGGCGTTCTCTGAGACTGTCTCACGACCGCACACGTCGTCACACTGCCACTTATCACGGCAATCTTTCGTGTCGTATGCGTGTACTTGAAAACATGTTGGTCTCATGTGTAGGCCATCGTCACCACGGAGTAGCATCAAGAACGTGCGCGTGACACACGCCTGAAAGACGAGCGAACGTTGGAGCTAGTTCTCTAACCGAACTCACAGATGTCAGAAACGGTTGCCGGACTGCTGTCGAACCAGAAAACGGCGCAACACAGAGCGTGCCACTAGGCGTGCCAAGGTTTCCAAGGGGCCCAATGTAGGGTTCCAGAGAGAGAACGTGAAGCTGGGCAAACACTCCAAGGCGGCCTGCATATTGAAATCGCAGATCAATGACACCCATGCTCGCGATTGCCGGCGTCGGCGGTCGCATCAGCCAGCTTCCTTCATTCACCTCTACCTCGGCGGCCCAGTGATCGAGGGTGGCCAGAGATGTGCACAAGCCGGCGAACTGGACACATCAAACCTGGCTTTGTGAATCCGACTTTCCACGAACCGATGACCTGACCCGGTTTTTTCCAGCCGGCGTTGCCTCGAACGAAATCCCGAGGCTCGGCCATGCGCAGGAATCGTAACAAGCCAGCGGCAATTGGCAATCTCAGGCAGGGCTACGTAATCGATCGATTGACTGTCGGATTCAGGGGAAGTTCAGCCGTATGTTCTGCAGCATCCTCTAGACAAGCAACTCGCGATCTGTAACCCCGGCGAGACTGCAGTCCCAATTGGCTCACGGTGCTCTCACGAACCGCCACTCCCCCTTTGTGGTCATTTCGGCGACGAGACTAGACTGTTGGGAGACGCCTAACGACATGGGTGTGCCCTTGCATCGGCCTGCTACGCTATACGTGGTGTGGTTAGCTCTCACTCACTCGCCTGCTTAGCGGAACCACTTCCTCTTCCCCAGATTGGTCTTTCGAGGCCTCATGTTGGCCGATCCCCGCCAGAGTAGCTCTCGGGGCACCAATGTCACCCCACAAAGGATATCAGGCCACGGGCTAGACAGCTAGTGCACTCAGCCTCCACTACGACCTTCAGGTGCATCCGTGCTGCAGAGATGACCCAACATTTCCACAACTCCGCCTAGCGCAGGGCGCAAACGAGGTCTGCAGCTGCGTCGGTTTCGATCTAACGAGGGCTGAAAGGGCTTGGGTGATAATTACGATGGAGCCACGCATAAATACCAACATCTCGAGCCGGTTTACTCTTCTTGGGTCTTCCGATTCCTGTATTGCACTCTTTTTCATGCTCTGAAGACCCTTGGAATCATGGCCGGAAGCTGGCATCGGAGGGAACTCAATGTGTTGCAGGGAGTCCAGCGACTGGCCGCCGACGATGTCGACCATTCTCTAGACGGCGAGTCTCGCTTTGGCGAAGTACTCGCCATCCTCGTTGTGGGCTCCGTTCTGTCGACGGTGGCCGTCGGCCTAAGAGCATTCACGAGGATCAAAATGCTTCGAACATTTGGCCTCGACGATTTCGTCATGGTGGCAGCGCAAGTAAGTGACTCAATCCCATCGTTGCCTCGAAAGACTGTCCTGCTCACGATGCTGCTTGACCAGACTCTTACAATCGGATCAGCAGTTGCTATCGGTCTCGGTAAGCTTATACAAGAATAAACAATAGCAGACGTTTTTACTGACAGCGTGAAGAAACATTATGGGGACTTGGCAGACACTCCTGGGTCCCGCCACCAGAGGACTACGTTCCTTACATGAAGGTATCAACCATTCATTCCACCCAGTCTCTTGTCTTTGACTCACTTTCTTCCAGTCCTTCTATACCTCGATCGTTTTGTACAACCTAGCAACGTGCATCGTCAAAATATCCATCCTCTTACAATACCGTCGCATTTTCGCCAACGACATAATGCAGAAGCTGACAATGTGGGGCCTCGCTTTCATGACCGCATGGACTGTCATGCTTTCTTTTTTGCTTCCGATGATGTGTGTGCCCGTAGCAGCCTTCTGGGATAAGACGGTTGAAGGGCGTTGCATCAACTTTCTCGCCAGCTGGTACACAATGGCGGGAGTCAACTTGGTGGCCGACTTTGTGATATTCAGCCTGCCGATTCCCGTCATCAACTCGCTTCAACTACCTCGACGGCAAAAGCGGATGTTGCTCCTGGTGTTCGGCCTCGGATTTCTGTAAGTGCCGCTCGTTCGCTTTGGTCTATACTGGGAGATGTTACTAACGTGACCGGAACAGCACTTGCATCATCTCAGCCTTTCGAATCAAGACCCTCCGCGTTGCAGCCCAAACCGAAGATCCCTATTGGGATAATGTGGACGCCGCGACGTGGTCGTTTCTCGAGGTCACCACTGGCATCCTGGCAGCGTGTCTACCGACTCTTCGACCTATATTCGTCACACTCCTGCCTCGCCTCTTTAATGGGTCGTCATTCCAGGTCAAGAGCAGCGGACGTCCTTCTCGATATGCCAACCCCTATGGGCACGCTAGCGAGGGCAAGAAAGTGGTCGGGTCGATGCCCGGACTGGGGCGGCACCGGCAACTAAGCAGCACCGAGGGACTAAACCGTCAGACTCAGGATGAGATCGAACTGTCGAGGCCCGAAACGGAGTTGTCTTCCGAGTACACTGTCAGTGTCAGCACAGGAGCACCGGGGGTCACTGACAAATCGTCTCGCATGAAAAGCCAAAGGGGGAGCACGGTGGAAGAGGATCACATCAGAGGACACATCAGGACCACGACTGTGGTGACACAGGAGGTCACTTTCGATGGTTCAAAAAAGACACCGATGCAGGTGTAGAGACAAGGGGCTCACCTCTTCTGGCCAGATGATGTTCTACATGTACCGATAATCTTACGTTTGTGTCGCAGGAGTACTTAAGCAAGGACCGTATTCGAAGCATCCAAGAGGTATTCTTCAACGATCGAACTTCTCCGGTCGTTGCTCAAGTACCGCCAGGCTTCAGGATTTATTTGCAGTCTATTCCATTGCTGGCTTTACGGCAACTTTGCACTCGACTGCATTGGTTCATGCTCGGTACATCCACTAGGGCTTCATAAGTCACAGTATTCGTCTTATCTTAATGTTAATTACAGTTCATGGATTAAGGTCGGGGTCTTACTCGCCAGCCAAGTGTGTAAGCGCGAGATGCGCTTTATCGTTCACCTCGGTCTATGGTAGATACTCCTCGAGAACACTCCTAGGCTCCACGTACTTGCCCAAGGGCTTGTACTCAAGATCGTACCCGAAAGCTCGCGGTCCGCCAATGTCCAGCCCGGCCTGAGTCTCCGTCCACCGTGGCGAGCAGGTGATACCGATCACTGTGACCCGGTACCCGTACTTGAACTCTGGCACTCCGAGAGCCCGACCGGATTCGTTATCCAGGATCGAAATCAGGTCGGGGACGGCAGCCAAAATTTGAGTTTTATTGCTCTCGTCAGTGTGCTCGGCGAAAATGTTCTCATTCTTGAAAGGGATTTTCAGCATTCCACCTTGGGCCATCGCAACCGCTCTATCCTTGTTGCTGGCAGCCTCGTCTTCGTCACCACTCTCGAAGGCGGCAATGTGCACCTCACCCCAGGAGTGGCCCTTAAACAGGCGTCTCTCCACCTTCACGATCTTGCCCCTGAAAAGTACCTTGGCAGCTTCAGGTCCGCCTGCCTCGTCGATGATAGACTCAGCGACGGTGCTCATGGTGTTGGTGGCCTGGCAGATGGCGATGCATCGACCGATTCGCCACGCAAGCGAAACCGTGTTGAGCACACCAAACTTTCTGACTTTGTCGCTGGTCGTGGGTTTGGCTGCCATACCTACTCGCGAACCCATTTCGGAACACGAAGCACGCAGAGCACGGTCAACGATTTCGTCGTTTGGGGCTCTCGTCATGACAATGGTCTTGCCGTCTCCAGAGTCAATGGCGCAGGGAACCAGCTCTAACGGAGCATGGACTGCAAGTGTGGTCTGCCAGTATGTTGGATAGGCTCGTCCCATCCAGTCTCCGTCGATGACGGGGCTATTGAAGAATCGAGATGAGCCAACAAGGAAGGGTTCAAGACCGTTGGCGCCACCAATCTCGAGACCCATTACAGCATCAAAACTGTCATGGCGGAGATACTCCATCAAAGCATTGAAAGCGTCCACCGTCTCGATAGACTGCAAGCGTTCGACTGACACAGCCGGAGAGCCCATGTGACCTGGGTAATGTTAGTAGATGTTTGAAACTTGTCGTTGCAGCAATTACGGCTTACCGCCCCAGTATATCACGTCTGAATCCTTGAGTGAAGATGCGCTAATGACGCGCATTGTGTGTCCCGCTCTGCGCATGTTCCGTAGTTGGATTTTGGAGGCGGCCGGACTCCCGCCTCCTGCGCACCCGAGGACATAACAGCCGTCGGCAAGGTAGTCCAGATCTGTTTCGCTGATGTGCCATTCTGCAACATTAGTACCGTTTCGAACGACATTGGGCTTGTAAGACGTTGGATCGATTTTCTCTTCTTCTTGGGTAAGCCGAGTCAAGTCTTTGGTCGTCTCGCCCTGGTCCCCGTCTCCGTCCTCTTCGCCGGCTTCAACGGCATCATCGAGTTTGGCGTTGAGGTCAATGTCGCCCACGGCCTTGACTAGAGTCCTGATCTGATTGGCAACATATTGAAGCGGCATTGTCTCGATCTCGGCAATCTTGACGCTTTCTGGAATGGCGCCGGCGGCAACGGTACGCTCGATGGCCATCTTTTTGGCGTTCTCGATAGCTTGACCTTCTGTCTGATGCGCGGTGCCTTGCACGATGTCCACGGCACCGCACACCCGCGCAATGGCGGCGCCGACTGCGTTTGCCACGTCATGGAATGGCGGACGAATAAGTTTCGAGGCTCCTTTTAGGGTTTTGGGAGAAAGAATGGCACCCCCACCGACGAGGAGAACTGGTACGGGATCAGGCGAGGTTTTGATCACGTCTACCGCGCCCCCTAGCAGGGCCTGGATTCGCGACACTGCCGCTTCGACGAACTGCGGATCCAGGCTTTTGGCCCTCTCTGTTGCGCCGACGACTGCCATGCCGGCTGCGACCGCAATATCTGTTGTCGTACAAACGTCACCCCCAAAGACAAGACCGCGCGTCACCAGCTCGAGACCGACGGACTCTGGTCCAACCTTGACTTTGCCGTCCGCGCTCCTCACGATGGACCCTCCACCGAGACCGATCGAGTGAAGATGTGGCATGGCGTAATTGACCCTAACCCCAGCGACAGTCACATAGGCCGATGCCTGCCGTGGCATGCCTGATGGAAGCAGAACGCCGACATCGGATGTCGTGCCGCCGATGTCGACAACGATCGCAGAGCTGTCGGCGCCGGAGTCTAGACCGGCGAGGTATGCAGCGCCCCTCATGGAGTTCGTCGGACCACTCGAGAACGTCCGGATTGGAATCTTGGCCGCCGAAGCCGCGTCCAGGATAGTTCCATCGTTCTGCGTGAGGAAGAGAGGGCATGCGAGCTTGAGCCTCTTCATGGCAAGCCTAAACCTGCTCACGGTCTTTCTCGCATATCGCAGAATGGCGCCGTTCAAGATGGCCGCGTTCTCTCGCTCGATGAAGCCGATGCTTGCGCTGGCTTCCTTGCTGCAGACGACATCGATTCCGGGTACCTCGCGGAGGATGATATCGCGGACCTTCTCCTCCTGCCCAAAGACCTCGTCGATGGGCGAGTACACGCCAGAGACGACCACGGCGCCGACGCCACTCGCCCGGATCTTTGCGCACTCTTCCACAACCTGGGCCTCGACGACCGGAGCCTCCTGCGACCCGTCAATGTGCAGACCGCCGTCGACGATGCCGACATACGACTTGAGCACGGCCGCCAGGTCCGGTGGAAATTCGGCGAATGCAGGGACTTCGCGGAGAAACGACTTGCTCAGTCGGAGGACACCGACGCGCTGCAACCGACGTACATCGCGCTCAATGACGGCGTTGATGAAATGCGTCGTGCCGATGGTGACACTCGCGATACGCTCCGGAGAGTCGTTCAGTCCGGCTGTGGCGAGAACGGTGCTGACCGCTGTCTCTATGCCGGCACTCGCATCGGGAGTTGTTGGGGTCTTGAAGTGCGCCAAAACTCCGCGGTCGGCGGTATGTTGAAGACTCAAGTCGATTGCGACTGCGTCGGTGTTCGTTCCTTTGGGTCAAAATGTTAGCAAGGTGACTTCCGATAAGGATGCTCGATACAAAAATGCGGTGCCGTAAATCGTGGCCCTGCCCTCAACTCACCTCCAACATCAACACCGATTCGTATAGTTCTACGCGCTGGGGGCATTTCTCCCATGTTGATCGATAATTTGAGACTGCCCTGCACTTTCTCGGTGTCTAAAGATCAGTCTAGTCTCTCATTTCTGATGCGATACTCCAAATGCCACAGTCATATAATCCCGTCGACATAAGCACCCTCACGGCGAAAGACCCCGAACCGGCCAAACCGGAGATTATGCGACTTGTTCACAGCAGCCCTTGTTGTCGGAGATCAACCCACTGCTAGTGCATCAATCTAGGCGGATAAAGCGCTTAAATTCATTCCCAATCCTACGGCTATGGTCGGGTAGCGTCGTGTCTATCGTTTAGTGTTGGAGTTTCTCGAAGGAACAGATAATGAAGAACAATCGGGCAGGTACAAGCGCGAAGCTTCTCCAAATACTATGTGCCTAAATACTATCGCCTCCGGATGCCGATGGTGGGTTTGCGGGGGAAACTTGGATGCCCCGGGTTGGCAGTGTTGCAACCTTGCCTGAAGTCGTTCTTATCACCACTCGACTCCACAGTCCGGTCGAAAGTATGATAAGCACACCGCACCATCTACCGGGCTATCGAGTGGTTGGAGTCTGACTCCAATGATAAGAGCTATTAGTTTCCTTGAATCCGCATGTTTATCAGTGGAGGTCATGGATGGTGTGACAGCCGGTTAAGTGGGAGCCGATGCAACGTATCTGAAGCAACATCAAGATGGAAGAATGGCCCTCGACAAGCGCGTGGGCGCAAGTCGTCTTTTTTTGAGCTCTGTACATTAAACCTGATGCATGTCCACAGTCGTAAACCCAACGACTGGAACCGGAACTTGGACAAGATTGAGCTCAGGATCATCTGCCAAGATGGATCTCAGCAGTATCATCAGGTGGCTTCGGCTGCCCGACAGCGATGTGGCCGAGTCCAATGTCTGGATCAACGACGACATTCGGCCCATGCCTCCAAGCCGCCGGCGGTGGACAACATCGACCTTCATCTCCTTCTGGCTGACCAACCAGGTGGCAAGTGAGTATACCTAGTACTGGTGTGCTGGTAATAATCTGCCAACTAATGCGCCAACAGTTTCCAACTGGCAGTTGGGAGCTTCTCTCGTCGCAGCCGGCCTCTCTGTCTGGCAGAGTGTGATCGCGATCATCATTGGCAAGATCATCATCGCACTCGTTGCCATAGCCAATGGCATGGTCGGCGCCGAGTGGCACATCGGATTTCCCGTAGTGTCCCGATACATCTGGGGCGTCTACGGACAATACCTCATTCTGATCCAGAGAATCATTCTCAGTCTGGTTTGGTTCGCTGTGCAGTCATGGACTGGCGGCCTGACGGTCGTGAATTGGTACGCGCGGCGCTTTGCATTTTCTTTAAACTCGCATAACCATGTTCACAAGGCGCTAACTTGATAATGCAGTCTCTCGGCAATCTTTCCATCTTTCGAATCGCTGGGAAATGTCTTTCCCGAGTCCTCGCATCTGACAACCAAAGACTTCATTGGCTGGATCATCTTCAATGTGCTCCTTATCCCGATTCTCTATATCAGGCCAGAGCGCATTCAAAAGTTGCTCCTCGCATTCAACATCATCTCGTCAATCACCTTGGTCTCCATCATGATTTGGGCTTTGGCAACCGCGGGTGAGCCAGGCTCTCTCGTTAGGCAAGGGTCAAAGTCAATGTCCTCGAGCGAGCTCGGCTGGCAGATCGTCCACGGGATCACGACTGTCATCGGAAGCATTGCCGTCGGGTTGACGAACCAGCCTGACTACTGCCGCTTTGCTCGCAGGCCGGGTGATCAGATCTTTGGACAGTGGTTCAGTATCATCTTCTTCGGAGCCATCTTCCCTACCTTTGGCTGCTTAGCTGCATCGGCAACAGGCGTCATCTACGGCGAGCCAATCTGGAACCCACCCTTGATCGTCCAAGCATGGCTCGATGCCAATTACAACGCCAAGAGCCGCGCTGGCGCCTTCTTCGCTGGTCTCGGTCTTCTTTGCATCCAGCTGAGCATCAATTCGGTTGACAACGCCTTTTCTGCTGGCATGGACCTTGCCGGGTTGTTCTGCCGGTACATCAATATCCGCCGCGGCGCATACATTGGTCTGGTGCTCAGCATCGCGCTCTGCCCATGGGAACTCCTCTCGTCGGCAAGCGTCTTTATCAGCGTTCTCTCTGCCTACAGTGTCTTTCTTGGACCCGTAATTGGCATTCAGATTTGCGATTACTTCATCATCCGTCGACGCAAAATCAAGCTATCAGACCTGTATCATCCTTCCCCGGAAGGCTTCTTTTACTACTGGAAGGGAATCAATCCCCGGACCTTTGTTGCTTGGGTCTGCGGCTTTGCGACACAGCTTCCAGGATTCGCGGCCAGCGTCACTCCTGACAGTGTCCAAGTTGGTACAGCTTGGATCAATCTATACTATCTTGCTTTTCCCCTCGGCTTCACCATCTCGTTCCTGTTACACTTGTGTATCAACACAATCTGGCCACCGCAAGGGGCTGGGACTATGGATGATGTGGACTACTATGCAACATTCACCGAAGACGAAGCGAGAAAGATGGGGGTGTTGACTCTGGTGACGGAGGCCATTGAGGGCTCGCACAAAGCGGTCGATGCAGACATCTCTGACAAACGGCCTCGAACTTGGCTGAAGTCTATGTTCAACTGAATTTTTATACTTGATCGACTTTAGTAACCTCGTCATGAGGTGTGGTGCAGAGATATAATCGTATTGAGGTTGAAATATTCTATTCTGGCCGTCTCAGCTGCGGCCGAGAAATCTTCACCGTTACATGATTTACGAGAGTCCTAAATGTGCCGCAAGCCAGAAGGTCATTGAAAATATGAATACGACGAGGCCATCAGTACCGACCTACCAGCGATATGGCTGCTACTCCGAGCTGAACCGGGTCGCGCTGAGCTACGCAGGTGTGGTAGGTGTGACAGGTAGGACAGACATGACGGTTGAGTACTAGACAGTGTAGGAGGGGGTTTTTACGGAGATTATCACAGGCGGCAGAGCCCTGAATGACGGTGAGCGTCTATTCCTCATTTCCTGACTCCCAATCACACGTGGACAAGTTACTGATACCGGCACCAGGGGCCCTGGCCGACGACAGCATGACGGTCGAGAAGTGCGCCAAGTTCTGCATCGATGAGGGACTACCTATATCTGGTGTGCAGTTCGCTCATGACTTCTTCTGGGCATCCGGCTGCGTTGCCGCTCCAGAGGTTGACTAGAACACGCCATGCAAGGGAAACTCTGGCCAGAAGTGCGTAGGTACCAGCCGGCTCGACGTCTTCCTCTGGCCGTGACAGTTTGAGGCGACTTGCATGAGACCAGGATTTTGAATGGCACAAGGTTCTGTGGCAATCTCAGTCAAACTTGGCGTAGGAATCAATTGTGGTTCTAGAGGCCTGGATTCAGCTGCGTTTTCAGCTTAGTTTACTTCTATTGTATCTGGTCTTTGACACACCGCTGCTGTGCTTCAAACGCCCATTTTACTATATGATGCAATAGATTTCATCAAACTGGCGCCTCATGAACGCAAACGTCAAGGAAAACCTTTCTTTAAGCGCCATCATCCAGAAACTTTAGCTATGGCCACCTCTCTGCCGAGCCAAACGGCACATCACCAGGAAGAGTTGGTGATCTGCAACAGCGTCTACGGAATCACGAATACATTCACAAGGACGCCGTAGAAGCATTCAACGGGAAATAAGTCCCACATCTCCTGGGCCAAGAGCTGATGCGTTTGCGTCGTCCACGGCATCAGATACCGCCCGGAAATCTGCTCGGCCTGGCTGCCATCCTCCGCGGGTCGCTGCCGTTATTTTCTTGTACTCTCAACGCGAGAGACATCATGAGCGATCGGGTAGCAGAACTCGATCTTGACCGCCCCGAGGACCTGCCGTACTGTATCTGGCGTCCAGGTATCCACGCTGAAGGCGCCCTCAGAGGCCTTGCTCGGCGCTATCCTTTCATGGCATGCCACGCCGCGCGCACTTGCGCGGTTGCTGGATATATGGATTTCTACAACGGGATTGCTCAGGACATGAAACTCCTTCCCGAAATAGCTATCGCAGAGGAAGCGCGGGAGAACGGCAGCCTCAACATTTCAAGCTCATCATGGATGCGCCCGTCCGTTACAAGGTTTCCGACAACTACGCGCTCACAGCCAGCATAAAATGAACAGAAATTAGAGAGCTTTGCGCTATTTCAAGGGTATCAATGCGTTCATACCGCTATACACTCTGACTAGATAACTTCATCATGAATCGCCTCCTCTGCCGCCGGCATTGCTGTCTCAAACATCAAGAATACAATCACAAATACAAGTTTCAATTCCACATCAGATCTTGCCCAAAACACGCTTCACCAAAGACTTCTTTCTTGGTCTGGGGAGTGGCTGGTTAATCGCCCGTACTTGTCGTAGCAGTCCGAGAAGAGTCGCCACAGCCAACGTTTCGGCCTCGCCGTTGAGGTTTTCCGAAAGCAACAAAACTCCTTCGCTGTAGTCGTTCGGCAGGCTGAACCCGATGCCAACATGGTGATAGATGGCGTGGATTTCCGGTTCGTCATTTTCAGACCCCATTGAAGTGTCCACAAGTGTGTACCGCAGAGGACCGTGCTCCGTCGGACGAGCTTGCCATTCGAGATGCGAGGGTATCGTGAGGTTGCTGTCTCGTGATGTATGAGAGATAGTGAACCATGGGTGTCTAACCGGGGTTGCACTTGCGTGCATCTTCGTGTCCGGGATGGGAAAAGAGTTGGTTACAACGAGCTGCATATCTTGCATTGAATCGAGCGATGCGACGCGAAAGTCGCCTTCGGCTTCGCGAGGCAAGTTCCTGTCATGTGTCAACTTGCTGTTCACTTAGAGCCTCTATCAGCCACACCTGAGCAAACGCACATGCTGACCATCTCTCCGTTATGACTTAGGGCTCTTCTCTCGACCGTGACAGTAGTTTCAGTGAAGCCACCCTCGAAATTGACGAGGTATCGGACTTCTGCGTCGGTTCCGTCGCCATTTGGCCTCTTCATCATGGCCAAACTCAGCTTATACTTGCTGCTCCCGATAGGCTCCGCCTTGGTGGCCTTGCAATAGTTCTCCGCGATATCGTACAAAGGCAGGTGCGTGGTGATGTCTTTGTGTTTTGGAACGTACACGACGCGAGAAAGATGTGCTGGGGTGGGCGTCAGACGACGTCCCAGGCTCTGATCCAGCGCGGCATCAAGAGCCTCCGCCAGCTGAACGTGGTGATAGTTTCCGTATGCCGGCAGTGCGATCATGTTGGATAAGAGAGCCGAGGTCATTATTGGACTGAAGTAGGTATGCCTCATCCGATAGTTGCGCAAGAAGCGGGTATCTGGATCCGGAGGTCAGACGGAAGCCGTTTGGCTGGATGTGGCGCCGAGTTATTTGTGGTTGACGTGTTTGAAATCAATGATGCAATGAACAGGTCGTCACTCAAACAGACTCACACCGACAACGGAGCAGCAGAAGGCACAATATTAAATACTTCCGGTTTTGGGCCAACTGCATCACGCCTTTTGACAGTTTGGCGACGGCATGAGCATCAGATCGAAGCCATCACCAGTTGTCCGACATGTCAACCGAAAGAGGGGAAATGAAGCCCCAGAAGCGATGAGTCTTCACCGGGCGTGAATTTCTAATCAAGTTTCCAAGTCTGAGGGGGCCAAGAATGCAAATACATGTGACGTCGAGATGCAACTAAGCCCGACACCGTAAGACCGTTTTCTTAGCTGAGAGCTCGGTACCATTATCCGGAATAGTTCCAACTGGATGGTAGTGTCCCACAAAGGTCAAATGACGGGATGTGATCGTCGGCAGTCATACTTGGAAACAAGCCACGGCACCGTTGAGCAAAAGGACATGATTCGCCCGTGGAAAATGAATTCCGTCAGCCACGAAACACCGTCGACATGATTTCTTTTCCGAAGATTAACCATGCGCCGTGGAAACGAACCTTGCATGTTGCGCAAATCTGGATGACAAGCTGACACAGCACATTGTCGACGACGCATGACTCCGCCGAACTCCGCTCCAATTTAGTAGAAAAAAACGGCGACACGGCCCGTGATGGTGAATGATAAACTAAGACATATTCAGAGGTGATTTGTTACTTGATAGAAATTCGCGGCAATTGTATTCCGGCTGCCTTCCGCCCCTGGCAGCGGATCACACGAGAATACGCGCTATAAGTACGCCTGCAGAACAAACATACTAATTGGCAATTAAATCGCAAGAGGCCCTGCGGTAGCTGTTACCATTTTAGGAAATAATCCCAACCGCTTGGTGACCAGTCATCAAGCTAACAGATCAGCGTCGAAACATGAACCAAACAATTGGTTGGACCCTACTGACGCATCATCTCGTATCAGTCTGCCGCCCTCTTTCGGAGTGTAGCAGCTTCAAGCCTGATTCAAGGTTGAAAACTAGGCGTACCCGCTGGGTCTTGAAGACGTTCACCTCCTGGGGCGGAAATCATATCCCAGTCCCTTCCACACACAGTTCTTGGCCAAGACGAGGCTCCCATCTAATATACTTCTAGATAGAAGCTCTGCGAGTTTAAATTGCCTGTAAGTGCGGGCATAGTATCATTGCAGCGAAGATTGGCGGCAGAACAAGTTTACGTTGGAAATCAGGATCTAGGTCCTGATGTTTTCGTTTCTGTGTCAATTAACAAACCCAGAAAATAATGCGTGCCTCAAGATTCGGTAAAAGTCCCGTGTTTTCTTCTCCATTGAGATGGTCCAGCTGACCATGTTTTTCTACAACTAGAATGGAGAGAGATTTTGTGTTTTTGAGAGGCAAGGCAGAAGAAGCTACTGGGCAGCTTCTCCAGGGAGTGATCAGCCTGCGTTTACCTCGCGGACAACAGGCAATCGGTGTCTGTCTGAATCTGAATGGCTTCTTAAGATGCAGGTAAGTAGTGCATTGACCGAAATAGGACTACCAGCACCAATCTGCTAACACATTCGTTCCCAGTCATCGCGATGCTGCTTCGGACGCAACTGGACTATCTCGTACGATACGCATCTTTGAGCACCTATGGCCGCCCTTCCTCATCGACCATAGCGAAGAAACTGTTTCTGGGGAGCTTTCATGCTCAACGACTTTTGAGTGGCCGTTTGACTTGATCGTCCCAGGGGACACCCCGGAGACATTTCAAGGGTGCACTCGGTGCAGCATCACGTATCAGCTTACAGCAACGACGATTAGAAATAAAACTTCAGCCTCGATACCACAGACATACAAAACCATACGAGTCAACCGAACAGTCCCAAATTCGGATTTTGAGTTGATGGACCCGGCCACACTTGAGGGTACGTGGTCCAATAGCTTAAAATATTCAATCTCGATCGAACACCGCGCCATTGCATTGGGAACAACAATCCCTTTTCAACTTAGTTTGAATAAACTGAAGCAGGGAACAAGAGTGTCCCAAATCCAATGCCAGCTCGTTGAGTCACACAAGGTGAAGGCAGGCAGACATCAGCTATCAGCGTTTATCGGCGACAGAGACGTGATGGAATGGGAAATACCTGTAAGCAAGGACGACGATGCGGAGACAATGTACCACAAGACGGTACAAGATCTCCCACTCCCATCAAGATCAAAGAGATGCTCTCCTGATATGGATGTACATGGTATCAGCATAAGCCACACTCTCCAAGTCACAGTCACTGTCCGAGAACCGGACAATCTCATTTTTAAGGTGAGGCTCCTGGATAGGTTTCGTGAGAAGTGATTCTGACTAAATCTTTCCCAGTATGACGCAACGTTGCCGGTATTACTATTCATATCCCCTCGGCTGCCAATTGACGCGAATGAGAACTTCATTTGGCCGGAGGGAAATACCATGCTTAGTAATGAGTTGTCGCCATATAGTGGCTTGGATGTGCCGCCTCAGTACGGTGCACATATAGACGACAGAGTTCTGGACACATTAGATGCGCTCAAACCTTGACATTATGAGGAAGGCATTCACTTTTATGGTATATACACAAGTCAGCGAGGAGCAGCTACTTACTATTTATTGCCTGTCTTTTGACAACTCAATAGCAGTGATAGTGTTTGCTGAGAGCCCCCGTGGCTGAAACCATATTTCCAGTCAATTACCCTCATTTGTTCAGAGGCACTCTCTGCTCAAGTACTATCATCGTATTTATTTTGCCAGCTATACGCTGCGGCATCAAGGATCGCCTGGCGTTGGGTGTGGTTCGCCTTTATTGAGCTTTTACTCGGGACCAGGGTCGAAGCATCTTTCCATTGCGAGGTGTTTCTCAAGGGACCATAACCCTACTGACTACCATCTTTTGGGCCCGGCTCTACCAAGCCCATGTATAAAGACCGTAGACTTTGCTAGGTGATACTCCGAACCGCCTACTTTGGAGCAGCGGTATCGTTGCATTCGCTATCTCAATCCATTTCAGAGCTCTTCATCCCCGCAATTACCACAACTCCTCAGAGCTTCTTCCTGGTGCCTTTTCCTGCCCAGACGCCTACATGCAAGTGCCACTGGATTTGTAGTCGCTTTCAGTAAGAGGGGAGCAGCAGTACTTTTCTACGGGATGAGATCTCAGACACGGCGCCGTTGTTTGCATGCGATATTCTTAGTAACGATTGGTACGTTGACGTAGTTGCTATTGACGCGACTTTTCCTATTCAAGTATCAATCACAAACACGACTGAACTGCAAAAACGGTACAGCGTTCGGACCGAAGGCCGCTGCAAAGCTCGCTTGATGTTGTCGAGATTGCTTAGCATATCATTACGAAATCGAGGCAGGCGTAAGCTATTTCAGTAACATAGACCAAAGCTTCTCTAGAGACTTTCGAGCTTGTCACCAGTGGACGTGTGCCGACCCGCATTCTGGTGGGAACGAAGCTTCTTCTGGTCAAGAAATCCGCTACCTGTATCAATTTTGATATCGTAGGTCTTTGTGAACACTTCGATAGCTTGGAAATCTGTACGTGTATCCCCGCTAACTTCTTCGCCAGTTAGGCTTATGAATACCTCCCAAGTGAGAAACGAAGCGGCTGCACCCATGCAGAATACCCATCACCGACGGCAACAGAAGTCTGTCTATTTTAAAGTCGTACAAAAGACACAGATTCTAGGAACTGGTGTTACTAATTTGGCAGTCATATATCGCGATCTATTTTCGAAGATGCTACCTCATGTTACAGTCCCATTCAATTTGAAGCAGGCTTGGCAACATCGGGATGGTCTTCCGACATGATAAGCGCTTCCGATCCGACATGTCGGAGCGCGCGCACCGACGCCCGCCATTTCCGGGGTGGTGCCCCTCAGTGTCTGATGCCCAGCTCTGATCACTTGGTCATTTTTATCTCATGGATCTAAACTCAAAGCCCCCGATAACGGGCCTTTGTTAGATTTCGATCTCATCGGGACCCAATGGCGTCTTGGTTCTTCGTCGATGGCGGGCTTGTCTTACCCACCTGTGAAGTAATGAACTCGGTGCGAGAAGGGTCGCCACACTTCTGATGGAGCAGAGCCGCAATTCCAAACGCTACTCTATCTTCCCCAGAGCGCAGAGACACGTCGGAACGCTTGCGGTGGGGTCCCTGGCTCGGAGATTTACCTCCCACGATACCACGGCTCGGCCGCGAGTCGAGACTTTATGCCGCCCATAGCCGTCGAGGAATGATAAATACATGTGCCCAGACACCCTCCCATCGTTCGTCGAGTTTCACCTCACCAACTCTACAACGTGTCACGATGCCTGCCAGACTCGTCGCTTGTAGCCAGACGTCGGTGCCTCTCTGTAGGTCCCTCGGACTGCAGAGAGCGGCGAGATATGTCAGTACCACCGCGACCACCACGGTGGCCAAGACTCAGACTTGCGCTCCAACCCCCAAAAAATCGCCTCTATCCAGATTACCAACCCTCGCTCTCATACGGTCACTTGTCCTCACACAATTCATGTCATCGCCACTCCTCATGAAGCCTGCTCTCCCTCTACTGCATTTCATCGCCAAGTCAAAGCTGGCCTTGTTCAACCCGGATAGAAACCCTGTGCTCAACCGAATACTGCGATGGACTATTTACGACCACTTCTGCGCCGGAGAGAACCTTCAACAAGTTAACAAGACCGTTTCTGAGGTCAAGCGCATGGGATACCAGGGCGTAATTCTTAACTACGCAAAGGAGATTGTTTTGGATACCAAGGAGGCCAGCGCCGATGCACATGCCGGGGACTACGCGGCACCATTTTACGAAATGGTTGAACTTTGGAAGAAGGGTAACATCGAGACGCTCCGCATGCTGGCCCCCGGCGACTTCCTCGCTGTCAAGTAAGTTCCGTCCATCGCGGATCATTCATGTCTCGCAAACTTACACAATTTCCTCAAGGATCACTGGCGCCGGCCCCATTGCTGTTGACGCGATGAGGGCTCATGCTCCCATTCCCGATGCTATTCGCAAGGCTTTGGATGAGCTTTGCGAAGAGGCCAAGCGACAGGGCTCTCGCCTCTGGATCGACGCTGAGCAGCAAGCCCTGCAGCCCCAGTTGGATGAGTGGACTATCGACCTTATGAGAACACACAACCGCGACAGCAAGCCCTTGGTTTACAACACAATCCAGTCATACCTGAAGGCCTCGAAGGCCAACGCTGAGCGTCACATCGCCTTGGCTGCCAAGGAAGGATGGAGCCTCGGAGTCAAGCTGGTCCGCGGAGCCTACATCGAAAACGAAGTTCGATCTCTGATCCACGACACCAAGGAAGATACCGACCGAAACTTTGACGATATCACGGACATGTTCATCAGCCAAAGACTCCCCGAGCAGGCCAAGGACTGCCAGTTCCCCTCCAGCGCGCTCTTCCTCGCAACTCACAACGCCGCCAGCTCCGCCACAGCGATCTCCAACCACCGCCGGAGGCTCTTGGACGGCCAGGCCACCACCGAGCTCGAGTGCGGCCAGCTTCTCGGTATGGCGGATGAGCTGAGCTGTGAGCTGCTGGACAACTACGACGCGTGCTTGACGGACTCTGGGCTCAAGAGGGATGCCATTCCCAAGCCGTTCAAGTACCTGCCGTGGGGTTCTGTTTCCGAGTGTATGGGATACTTGCATCGTCGGGCGGTGGAGAACAAGGGAGCTATCGAGCAGAGCTCGCACATGCTCGGATCTTTGAAGAGCGAGCTGCGTCGCCGGGTCTTCGGATGAGAAGCCCTCGATATTTTTCTTTTGATTTTCAGCGTTGCATTATGAATGATTTAAAGATATCCAATAATGATACTCAAAAAAACTGAGAAAATTCCAATCATCAAATCTAATTCATCAGGAGCCTAACGTGACGGATTGAAGGGCGAAATATCTGCCCAAGTATAGCCTGACAAGATTTCTCCTACCACCTGGAGCAAACGGACCGAACCCCGTTGTACCTAGGTTGGTTCGGTCGCGTACGACACCATGGGAATGTGGCAACTGCAAACGTTACTCGTACTTCTTGATACTCTCACAACAGTTCATGTAGAGTATCTTTGATGATTATAATGCTGGTATATACAGTAATTTTTACCTCAAATGGAATTCTTCTTTGAATCCATCTACTGCTTGCCCAGTCTCTTCAAAAGCTCATACTTTGGCTCTTCATCTTGCCATCGCCGACGAGGTACTTCGAACGTCGATGTAATGCGGCCATAAGACCTACCACCAAGCTGTCCCACAGGACGCAGTTTGTCGAGTTCAATGTGGCCGAAGTCCGGGTCCGCAGCATCTTCTCTCACCCAGAACCTGGTTGCCTTGAGTAACACCATGCCAGCAACGCTTTTCCCATCTTTCGCGTGATCACTAAACTCTTTGACATCGGCCACCTTTGCTTCGATCGAGAACACCGACTCCTCGACCCTTGACGGTTTTACCGTCGTGGTTGGTGCTTCGTGAAGGCCCGATATATCCCACTCGGAGATGCCGTGTGGTGCGTCGATCGAGGTTGCGTTCACTGCCTCGATCATGTCTTCGGACACCGTGTTGATGACACATTCACCAGTTTCCTTCAAATTGCGGTATGAATCCTTTTCAGGACCGGCCCTCGACGAAAAGCCAACTATGAACATGGGTGGGTCGTGGTCAATGACTTGGAAGTAGCTAAATGGTGCCAGGTTCTTCTTCCCATCCTTCGATAGGGTACTCAGGAATCCTACCGGCCTGGGTGCAATGCCCGAAACCAGCAGCCGATAATTGTTGATCATTGGTCGGTCTGAGGCGTAGGGGTCGATTTCCTTATGAGACCGAGTCGCTGTGTTGTGCCGCATCCGAACGCCCTGCCCGTATGTCCAACTCGGATCAGGAGATTTGGTGGTTTCAATCGGCTTGCCAGAGTGGTCAAAATCGGGACGCTTAGACTGGATTTCATCGAAGTTCTTCACTCTCTCGACGATTGCACCCGTTGCCTTTGAAGCTACCATTCGTCCAGTCAAAAGGGGGTTCTGCAAAAGACATGATGCTTGCGGTCTACGCATAGGTCAGTTTCTAGGGAGAAATACTCTTACCAACTCATAGCCCCTCCCTTGACCTACCTGTGCGCAGCCAAACGACCCAGCAATTCAAGTCCAGCTCCCATGACTCTTAATTTCCACGTTTTTCACTGAGCCTATGTCCGTTAACTTCAGTGCATCATACCGCCTTGAAGCTATTTCGGTCGCTATGGAACAACTTTCGGGGTTGGCAGTTCGTCCGATCTAGTAGGGGACCCGACAGACACCGCTCATCACTTCGATAAGAATCGTTGATTTGATTGGTGTGGCTATCGTCGGAATGTCCGTCCGGTCCCCACGCAGAGGAATGTCGGAGGCGCCACCCGACGCTGCCATTGCGCAACAACTCGGTCATGCCGTGTTGGCAGAGCCGGAGACTTTCCAGACTCTTTCTCAGCGCAACCTGGTTTCTTTCTTTGGAACTTCTTACGCAACAAGAACCTCGATCTCACGGGGGTGGTATCTCAACCCATCGGTGCAGATCCACAGAGTCGGGGATCAGCTCATGATAAAATCCGGTGATAAAGCGCGTACTCTTCATTCGTTCTCTCCTCCTATCTTCAAAGTTAGAATTCCAGAGCTCCTTCGCCCGGCTCTCACTACTCGGTCGTTGACTTGTTATCACCGTCGGCCTTGCCGGAACAAATCTCGAGGTAAATACTGATAGGCAGACATCGTTTGAGGTAGGCAATGCCGCTCCAGGTCTGCTTGCTCATGGCCAAGCGTCTCGATTCTGCTGCAAGCTTACTCCCCGGAACCAAGCGGTCTTGTGCTCGTTCAACCCCAGGATTTCATGAGATGGGCCCATGTATTTTACCGTTCACATGGGCGTCGATCTTCCCCGCGATGATGCGTGCCTCCTGGCAAATGCGACATTGCCCCCAACTCCGGAGGTAGAAAGACTGAGATTCTGTGGGGTAAAGCAAGCATTCGACCCCCAAATGATAACACCGGAGCAGAATTGCCGTATCGGCTATCTGCGGCGAGTCATTCTACCCCAGCCCATGGCTGATAAGACGCCCCCATCGCGCTAGGTGCTTGGGCCATTTCCCCCGAGTTTGCCATTCGATAAAGACAACTGGGCGCGCACTCGTAAAAATTGTCGGAACCCTGCTCCGACATATCAGTCCCAAATCATCGCGATACCTGCCTCCTAAACGAAGAAACGACATGAAGTCTTCGAGTTGGCCCCGCGAACACAGTCCGCCATGCCGCAACTAAGCCAGGGGCAATACAAAGTGACCAAGAAATGCCAGAAAGCGTGCGTGCGGGGTTTCCATCCGTTCCGGGGACGGGAGTCAGAGAGACTTGTATGACTGACTTGTAGACAAAAGATGCGAAAGATGTCGGGTGATGAAGGTCAAGTGCTCCGGCTCCCAGCCGTGCGCCCGTTGCGACAGGAAGAAGCACCGATGCGTGTTTGCCGCCGAGGACAAGAGGGTGTCCGTGCCGGAGAGGTGAGTTGTCGGAATGAGGATGCAGTTGCGTCTGGCGCCGTGTTGACTGACTCCACCCTACAGTTACCTCCGTGAACTTCAGAATCGGAATAGCGAGCAGGGTTCGGACCGCTCGACGAGGGCCGTGAGTCGGGGAGACGACGTTGAGGACGCGCAGAGCCGCTATGCAGATGCATATGCAACGCCGCATCACACTTCTCTGGGTCACAGCGAAGACGCCGCGGGACAACTAGAGACTCCGAGTAACGGTAAGATACATCTTGTCGTCTGACCTGCATCTCGACGGGACCGAAACGGTTGAGGACACAGTCTTGACTGACGTTGCTTAATAGATAGCCCGCAGCTTGGTGGCCCTGCACCATCTGAACCTGATACCGAAGTGGAAGATGCCCCTTCAGTCCACGGAGACCAGGGGGATTTTGGGCCCGGGTTTCGACAAAACCCGCTCGTGGACAATGATTACACGTTTGCAAAAGTAGGAGAACGATATTGTCAGTCGCAAACAGTCCCCTAGAATTGATGATGACATGCTGATGCGTCTCGATAGGGTACATGGGGCCAACCTCGTCGTGGTCCTTCTGTCGACGGGTATTGGCGTTACTCGGCAAACGCATACCGGAAGCAGCCCCGGATCCGTGGCATCTACCACACGAGGGCGCTTTCAGGATGCAGTGGACGCCATTGGGTTCTACCGAGACCCCCGACGTCTCCAACCTCCCACCGCTAGACTACGCCATGTTCCTGTTCAACACGGCCAAGTTCTACCTCGGCGCCGTGTTCTATCTCATCGACGAACCGTCCTTTCTGAAGAACATGCACGAGTTGTATGAGGACCCGGTCTCGAAAGCCAGCTCGTCGAGGTTATGGTACGCTCAGTACCTGCTCGTGCTGGCGTTCGGCAAGGCCTTCGTCGTCAACAGCAGCCCGCATGCGGCACCGCCCGGGGTTCAATACGCCGCGCGGGCCATGTCGTTACTGCCAGACTTGTCGGGTCTGAACCCGGACTCCATCCTTTCTATCCAGGCCCTTGCACTGGCAGCATTGTATTTCCAATGTCTGGATATGAGGCTAGCAGCATATCAGCATGTGAGTCGGCCTCTGGCACTCTTTTATCAAGTATGAGACAAAGCATACTGACAAAGTCTAGATGGGGCAAGCACTGCGTATCGGCATTGTCGAAGGTATTTACAGACATATGCCGGAGGAAGTCGTTGGCGCCGAGTATTCAAGACGCTGCAACATCGTCTTCTGGGTGGTGTACACCCTGGACAGGGAGTTCTCCGCCCTCATGGGGGCGCCGACGTCGATCCGCGACGAGGACATCACCGTGAAGCTGCCTTCGAAGATGGACGATTCCCTCGACGCGCTGAACATGACATTGCATGTTCGGCTCTCGCGTCTAATGGCGCGCATCCTTACGAGTGAGTTCCCCCGGCAGTGGACGTCTTCTTTTCTATCCTGAACTGTACTAACATTCTGCCCCAGCTGTGTACGGTGTCGGCAAAGAGTTTGATGGCTCACTGGTCCCGAACACCCAGTCCATTCTCAGAGACCTTGCCCGTCTGTCCAGAGACCTGACGGCACTGCTCGACACCCACTTTCAAGGGTCCGTCAGCAGAGCTTCGAGGATGGCGTTGCGACTCATCCTGTCTTACCACCACGTAAGTTTCTTGTCCGTTCAATGACCGACGCAAACAGCTCGCTGACACGGATAGTGCGTTGTTCTCACGACTCGGCCTCTGGTAATGTGTGCTCTACACATGCACATCGAGCACTCCGACGACATACGGCACTCGCAGACAGTGTCCCTAACGCCACCCGTCGCCTCCCTCCTGCAGTCCTGCGTCGACTCCGCACAAACCGTGCTCCGAACCCTCCGCGTTCTCGGCGACGAGGACCTCCTCGAAGCCTTCCTGCCATTCCAGCTGGAGGACGCCTTTTCTTCCGCGTTCCTCCTCTACCTCATCCGCGTCATCAGCCCGTCCCTCCTGCACGACGACTCCTGGTGCGAAAACATCAAGTGCGTGCTGGACAAGATGATTTCCAAAGGAAGCCTGGTCGCGCCGCTGCGGAAGCTGGAGCTCAGCCAGCTCGAGCACATCATGTCGGCTTTGACGCCCGTCGGGGAGGAGCCGCCGACGCCACCGCCCAGCACGGCGCACCCCCAGCATCATCACGGACACGAGCACGGGTCGTTTTTGGACCAGATGGAGGAGGCCGGGTGGGATATTTTTGATGCGAGTGGGATGGGCGGCCTTTCGCCGCAGGCGTTGTTGGATCTGGCGGAACGGCTGGACGTGGAGGATCTGATACAGTCTGTTGATCCTGGCGAGGGTCACCGGAGGTAATGAGTTATGGTAATCAAAAGTTGAATGATGATGCATGTCCTACACGACAGGAAATCGTTACGTGTTTATATGAATGGGAGGGTGCTGCACTGATCGTGGACGAGTGAGTGAGGCCTCGGTCAAAGACAGCTACAAGGACTCCCTGACGGCGGATTTGAACTAGGTCAATGACCCCCGAATTAGATCATCTCTTAAATGACATGCGCTGGCAGGACTAGCAGCTGGTGATTGACTTACCGGAATGACCTGTGCCTTCTCGAGGTCCCAGACATCGCTCTTGGCATAGACGTCGTTCCTGATGAGGTCCCAGGCCTCCTCGGCATCCTTGACCGTGTAAACGATCACGCTGCCCTTGAAGCCGGGCGTCTGCCCTTCAGTGGGGTGTTCGTCGAACATGGCGCCTATATCGACCACCCTCATCAGATCAAGTGCAAGTCGTGGAGGGAAGTCAACCACATACCGCCCAGGACCATCTTTCCATTGCCCGCATGACCCTTGGAATCGGCCAGATGCGTGCTACAGCGGGTCAGCCGTCGCAGCTCATTCAATTGCAAGCTTTCGTCGTCCCGACGATGGAGCAGGAGAGACTCACGGTCTGACCTCCAACCGCCGGGCAAGCGCATCCGGCTTGTCCGGGAGGATGCAGAGGAACTCTTTGGCGCTCGTGGCCATCGTGCGATACTTGAAGCTGAAGGGCGAGGTCTTGCTGGTGACGAACTTGTCGCGGGGTATGTTCCGGGCTGCGGGGATGAAGCTGTTCCTCAAGACGCGTGTGGAGATGGACATTGTGGGTATGAGCGAGGGGACTGCGGAGATGCTGACGGCTTCACAGAGTCTTGATTACGGCGTCATGTGACTAGATCGTGCGTGTGCAGGCGGAGGTGATGCTTCGGTCGTGCAGAAAGCGATGGGGGGAGCGGCACGACATCGGAGTTGGGTGAGGCGCGACACGGGGCTTGATCGAGTAGCTCCGATGCCGGAATTTACTGCCGAAAATAGCCGGCGGGGGAATTGTGTCCGGGGTGAGAGGCCCCGGGACTTCCGCTCATCGCTCGGGGCTCTCGCGTTGTCAGCAACTCACTACACCTGCTTGAGTTTTTAGTTAATCATTATTCGTCGGAATGTCCATTCCAAATAACCGTGAACGTTGCTAGCAAAACGTTCAAAAGAAAGGTCGTGCCCGGGTTCGAACCGGGGTTACCGGAAGGCGTTTGATAGTGATCAAATCCGGCTCGAAGAGAGTCAGTACGTGATGAACGCACGCAAGGGTGAACATGATGGAACCTACAGTGATAACCGCTACACTACACAACCCGTGTATGTGCTCACAGAGTGGAGGCACGCGATGGCACGACGGAGCACGTATCCACATTAAGATCTATGACGCGCTGGTTTCGGTTGTTCTCGAATACGCGTACGTTCGGGGTGAGAAGAGTCAGCAGGGCGCGATGCACCACCAGCAACAATGTCTTTGAATTGTTGCTTCATCCTCGCTCGTGCTCATGGGTATAGCTGTCGGGTTACGTATGCACAAGGCCGTACTTGTAGGGTCATGATTAAGTATATGTCTGTCTACACACTAGTTGCCGACAGAGTCTAAACGATACCGTTCTCCAACGATGCATCAACGGTAAACTGATACTCGGTCCGTCCATGCAATGCAATACTCTCATTCCCATACAAAAACCGTCCCTGCGTGCCGATAGGAGCCCGGATAGTAACCCCGACATCGCCACCCCGAACCCTCCACTCGACGCTCAAATCCCCTCCAAACGCAGTCACGACGCTCGCGCTCGCCCTCTTCAACCCCAACTCTACCCCAGCCGCTGGCGCAACGACCCAATTCCGGTACCCGAACCCCTCGGTACCCTCAGCAGCGCGTAGGCCCGCGGCCCACTCCGTCAAGACGTACGTCGCGGCGCCGCCCCAAGGGTGGCTCAGGCTCGTGAAAAGGCCCAGGCCGGGCTGCAGCGTCGCGGCGTTGACGTACTCCCAGCTCGTGCCGACGGCGCTCTTGTTCTGCGCCTCGGTTGCGCCGGGGAGCATCGCGCCCCAGAGGTTCGTCAAGAGTTCCTTGGCGGCCTGCGTGGCGTTGCCCGCGAACAGCGCCGAGAGGAGGAAGCCGTTGGTGTTAGGGGAGATGTTGACGCTGGTGTCGTTGGAGGAGACGGCCGAGCTGTCCTTGTACCCGGGGCCCAGCTTCAGTCCGGACAGGGCGGAGAGCGAGCGTGCGGTGCGGGCTGGGCTTGCCACACCGGAGGTGATGCAGAACGCGGTTGCGGCTACCGAGATGCCCTCCGGATCCGCGAGCGACAGGCCGTATGCACCAACCTCATCGTTCCAGAGACGCTCGTTGATGGCCTTCGCCAACGACGTCGCGGCCTCGCGATACCGCTCCGCAGAGTCGGTGTGGTTAAGCGCAGTAGCAACATCGGCTGCACCGTTCAGACTCTGAACAGCCTCACACCCGATCGCGGATCCCCCATCCGCCGGACCGGTGAACGCAAAGCCGCCCTCGAACGTCAGCAGCCCCGTCGTAGAGTTGATCTGCGGCAGAAGCCACTCAATCACCTTTTGCCACTGCGGCCACGTCGCCCGGGCCCAGTCGAGGTCGTTCGTCAACCGCACGTGGTCGTTGAAGGCCATGAGGCCCATGAGCTGGTAATCCTGCAACCCGAAGCTGCCGTCCGGCGCCAACGCGTCCGCGACCGACGCGAGGTCGTAACCGAGGTTGGGCGAGATGTTCATCTGCCCGTTGGCGATCTGCGAGTCAATCAGCAGCTGCAACGTTCCCCGTGATTGGTCCGTCCGCGACGTGCTGGCCGCGATGACGCGCGCGGTGTGGTAGAAGTCGCCGAGCCAGATGAGCCTATCGCGTTTTGGCCCGTCGAGGCAGGCGCTTTCGGAGTTGGCCTGGGTCCCGTACTCGACGAGGACGTCTGGGGTGGTGAGGTTGTTGCTGTACAGCGTCGAGCCGGTGGCGGTGTCGTAGACGTGCACATTCCTGAAGTAGGCGGCTTGGTCTTGGTACGCGCCAAAGCCGAACGAGCCGCTGAAGTCGGGCGACCCTGTATAGGACGCGGTGCCCGACGCGAGTGCCCAGGGGTAATCGGAGCGTGAGATGTTGAAGAGCTGCGTATCGTCGATGGAGACGGCCAGGTGGCCTGTGGGAATCATTGAAGCCTTGATACGGTACCACGTGTTCTCCTTCACCGTGAACGGCACCTCGAAAACGTCGAGCAGGTAGCTCGTCAGCGTCGTCTGGTTTACAAAGTCGGGTCCGTAGGCCAGCGAGATTGTGTTGGGCGGCGTGAGAGTTGTGTTCGCGTTGACGAAGCGGTTCGACTCGGGGAGTTCGCCGGTCAGTAGCATTGTGTATCCGTTACCGGCGATGACTCCTCCCTGTGAGCGTACGTCAGTATCGTAGTACCATGAGTTTTGATGGTGGCGGGCCCGAGGCTTACCGTCACAAACCAGCTCCCACCTTTCCGAATCTTGGTGTCGAACTCGAGCGTGTAGTTACTCCATGAGGTGCCCTTCCAAGTCACAGCTGGCCGCGTGCTCCGCGCCAACACGCCGTTCTCCTCGCTGACTTCCCAGATGGCCTTCTGAGTGCCCTTGTCGAAGCAAGCCGCCGTCGCCGCCCTTGCGCCGAGCTTCCAAATTTCGTTCAGGGTCTCGTCGTCACTGTCGAACTTCCCAGGCAGATCCCCCGGCTCGACCGTGTCAATCGTCGCCTCAAACCCCACACTTGAGAACTCGACAGTGCCGTTTGTCAAAAGCCTGATGGACTGCCATTTCTGGCCGCCCTGGATCAATGGCGACGCAACCCGGCCGACGGCGGTGATGTTGAATGTCTCCACGCGGAAACTGTTGCTCAGCTGGTTGGAGAAGGTGTACGGCCCATCGCCGAAGGGGTGGCTCAGCCCATCAAAGTGCTCGGTGTACTTGACTTCGATCTGTGCCGGGGCACTGAGGGCGGAGACGTCAAAGATCGGGAAACCCGCCCTCTCGGCCCCGTAGTCCAAAGTGGCCACCGGGATTTCCGGGCTGAGGGCGAAGGGCGCAAAAGGCTTGGTCAGGAGCTGCGCTGCATCGCCAGTGGCTACACCTTGTGCTCTGAAATGTCTGCGGGAGAGAAACGTCAAAATTCGCCGCTGGTTGGCGAGTCGGGTTTCGAGAGGATCTTCTTACCTGGTAGTGGTCGAGTTGCATGTTGGTGCAGCCCTGACAACTCCGGCCGCAACCGCCAGCAATGCCAACAGAGCTTCCATATCGTCCTTAATCACAAGAACAATGGCTTGCGAAGCAATTGAAGTGGCGTATTAGATAGGAAACTAAAACCAAGCAGGCTTGCCCGGCCGCCAACGTTTCGAGAGTGAAGATATGGTGTCTCATGCCCAGTTTCGCCGTTATGACGGCGCGGTTTTGTAGCTAAATATCCTCGAATGACCCACACCAAGCAGGTCACGTCTTACCTCCCGCGCGTCTCTAAGGCACTAAGCTTCGGGCCATCGGTCGCCGAGCAAGGAGCAGTCGAGTTCGTCTCTTGTGTCTCTAGCGTTGTACCGATCCGCTCGAAGATCTGGCAAACCCAACAGGATGACATGGAATTGGGATTGCTCGATGGCGGACATCCCGATTGGGCCCGAGGGAGCGCCCAAGGGTAGTTCCCCGGACTGAACGTGGCCCGTAAGATGTTACTTTGCGGGGAATACGCGGGGAAAGGTTAGACGAGGGTGGAGGGTCCTTGGGTCGTATTCCATATGCATGCGTCACTGTCCCGGCATTTGGGACCGGTGGGATGATGGTCGGGGCTCACAGATCCCGAGCCGAACCGAAGACATGGTAGAACATCGTTTGCCTGCTTGTGTCTGTGCTGTTTCGATCCTCATGATTGTATTGCACCTGTGTTGTGAGTTAGGACGTAG